>JBAMJV010014383.1:0-14363 GCA_037951105.1 Echinarachnius parma
GGTTTTTTAGGAGGTGGGGCTTAGCAACATGAAGACAAATAAATGATAAAATGTTTTTAAATATACAAAACACATTTGGGTCAAACCGTTTACAAATATTGAATGTGTACACTAATACAGATGAACAGAGGTCAACATGCGTTTGGGTTGCAGGGCCCCTTTAAAAAACCCAAACCCCAGAACGGTAGATTAACACACAGATCGAGGGAATTCTTGCCGCTTTCTGCATATAAAGCCCCCTTCCCCACCCCCACCCCCCAGGGGTTGAAGATGTATGTATAACGCATTGTGCTATTTCAATTTCTGGTCCAGGCTAACCCTCTCAGAGGTACCTTTGCGCCACCCCCAACCCCGGACCATCCA
This sequence comes from Echinarachnius parma, assembly GCA_037951105.1. Lineage (NCBI taxonomy): Eukaryota > Metazoa > Echinodermata > Echinoidea > Clypeasteroida > Echinarachniidae > Echinarachnius > Echinarachnius parma. Next base: position 364 of record JBAMJV010014383.1, read on the forward strand.
CCCCTATCGGCTCCCCTGGTTTGACCCCCTAACGCTCAAGTCTTGTTTGCATGCAAGGAACGGTTTATGTATCAGTGTCGGATATCCGGGTCAGGGGTCGATTCGCGGTGATCGGTTTTTAAACCTCGATCGAAAGGTAATGCACCAAGTTCAGGGCTAAGCTGCAGTCTTCATTCTTTGATTCCTACGGTCCACTCCAGCTCTGAGTCACTCTGGAAAATGTCAAACTTGGTTCGATTCATTGTCATTCAAAACTATTGAATAGCTGTTCAGCCTTCGATACAGTCAGCACCCATATGTAGCAATACAGTCATCAAGTTCATTAATAACTTCGTGATCTCAAGTATAAGAGTTAGTTACTTTAGTTTTGAGTCAACGAGATAACTTCCTGCTACGACTTCCATTCGGAAAGAAAGTTAAGCGCGGATTTAGACTTTCAACAGAACTAGTTACCAACTATAAACCTTTAGAACAACCTGTACGTAGTCAAGTTCAGAAATAAGGATTTAACAGTTTACTGGTCCATTACAGCTTTGAGTCAGTTAGTTTACTCTTACAACATCCTCTTGGAAAGGAACAGTTTGATTTGGGAAAATAGGAGAGGTGGTTTTTGCTGGCGAGTTGTTCTATGCCAAAAGCACACCGTTAATGGTCTCGCGGCGGAGAGATAGAGCCTATACTCTCGTTCCAACAATCTTTTAGAGTCCTAACTACCGAATGCTTTGGCCAGCTTTGATCTTCTAATCCCAGGAAGGCCTGGTGAGTTTAGGACAGATATAGCCAAACAAAATATATATTAGGGACTTGTAACTATTTACAAAGACTTTGTCTTACACATAACAAGAATCATAAAGTTGTGTTGTTGGTTAGCTATATGACTTCAATTTTACAAAACTTGTTACCTGCAAATCTAATAGCCCGGTCACATATCAACGGATTGCGCAAACGGATGTCAAACGGAGAGCTAAATTTTCCATCCGTTCTATACGTTTCTTGTCCGTTCCTTGTCCGGTGATGTACGTTGTTCTATGTTTTGTACATGAAGCAATGGAGACGACTTTCATCACCGGATAATTTAATTTCGCAAATTGTCTATTCGTTGGGCATACGTTTCCGATATCCGTTGATATATGACCGGGCCATAAGGAGTGATGTTTTTTCCGGATTACAAATTTGAGGGGAAGAGAGATATCGTTCATTGCTAATGAGATCTCGAAATTATTTTTAAAATACAAAATTGCAAACCTTTCAAGGAAACTCTGTATTCGAAGAAACGTTTGAATTTATCAAGGCAGAAAACAATTTAGGTATCTTTGTTTAACCATTTAACTGCTGTGGAACTTTTCGAGCCAATACCTACTCGCAAATTTGTTGAGGAACGTTTTTTTTGTTGAGCCTTGAGGAACGTTCGGAAATACAGGGCTATCAAACGTCTAGGGGCGTTATTAAAAACATCACATAAATTATTGTTTTACAAATCCTACATTAAAAACAAATGATGGCGATTCTTGTTTGCTGATGAAAATTGATAACTTCCAAAAGTTTTGTTTCTGCTTATGAATTTATAAAAGGATTTCTGAAGAAGATATAGTGTTCGCTTATGAACATTTCAAAATAAACGTGTATCAAAATTACCAATTATTATAACCCAGTTTGTTTCTACCGATGAATTTACTACAAGATCTCTGAAGAAATATTGTTCGCTGATAGACATTTTGATCAAATACGTGAATATTGAAGTCAACGATGCCGGACAGTTCATCATTGTCATCGTGGGAGTCGGCTGCTGGAGGCAGCTTCCACGACCCCGTGCCGGGAGGACCCAGCTACCAGCAACACGACTCCACGGTGTGGCACGACCCATCCCTAGGCGTACAGTGGCCATCACACCATCGAGGTACCAGTGGGACCCCAACCAAGACACTCAAGTAAGTAAGCATGATGACGATGACGTCGACAATGACGTCGATGAGGAAGACGAGGATGATGATGGTGATGATGATGATAAAGATGGTGGTAATGATGCTGATGATGATGATGATGATGATGATGATGATGATGAAAATGATGATGATGATGATGATGATGATGATGATGATGATGATGATGATGATGATGATGATGATGATGATGATGAAAATGATGATGATGATGATGATGATGACGATGATGATGATGATGATGTTGATGATGATGACGACAACGATGATGATGATGATGACTATTATGATAACAATTATGTTTATTGATGAAGATAATACTGATTTTGTAATAATTATAATGATGAAAAGTGCAAATTTGAAGTTAAAATGAATTAACCATTTCTTATGCCCTGCGATAAATTTTCTCTCAATTAAATGTTATTATTCTTTTGTATTTTGTATTGAAGTGTGATTATTGGGTAATAAAGTACATTAAAGGACAATAATGGACACTACGAAATTATATATATGAGGTCAAAAAATAGACTCTAAAAATAGATCAATGACCCAGCCATTGAGATACTTTACCAAAGCGCGATTCTTTTTGTAATTCAGTGGTCAAGACATACGGAGGGCGGTGGGAGGGGGAGGGGAGAGGGGGAGGACAGTGAAAGGGGTGCATTGGTGGCGCAGTATCGACTTTCTGCACTTGATAGCCTTAATAATCAAAATAATGATGTGCCATACACGCTTATCTCTGCTAGATTATGGTAACGATTATGAGCATAACTAGAAATTAATTCAAATAATATATGTACAAACAACCATGATTGTATTTGCAAGATTTATAGTACAATTTATTAATTGTCGTTGGTTGTTACGGCTAAAGAATAGTTTTCGGAAAATATCCAACATACATGTATAGTATACACAAATGTATACCATAATAATAATAATAATTGATATTTATACAGCGCATTTCCAATTAAAAACTGATCGATGCGCTTTACAACCTCTCCAATAACCTACAACAAAAATGAATACGTCTTTATTTTTCTTGTTACTGTTCAAACTTTATAATTCTGGAGAAGACTAACTATAGGGATGCCAGTTTGTTGCTGTGAGAAAGTCATGAACCCTGGAAATGTCTGGCGATCTGAATTTAGACCAACGATATGTCTTAATTACATGGCACTCCATTTCGCTAAATTAAAACGCAGTTGCGGGAGGGAGTGAAGAGAAGGGGAGGGGGAGGAGGAACGTAAGGGGCACCCCCCCCCCCCCCCCCCACACACACACACACTTTTTTCTTTCTTTTTTTTAAGTGATTTGTATTCCTCCAAATGATATACATATAACATTTACAATTGAGTATACATAAACAAAATATGTCCAGTGTGAACATCTTATTCATAAACAGATACAATTATACGATTACCTTACATACATAAACAATTACAAATCAACTGTATATTCAATTTCCTGACTTCATGGAATTAAACATAATGGAGGTAATATAACAAAAAAGATAAAAAGAACTAAAACATGTTTCTTTACCCCCCCCCCCCTTTAGCCCAAGAAAAACCCCATCCCCACCAAAGCACTGATCATACCGCCAAAGCACTGATCATACCGTCACACACATACCTCAGACACCCATTCCAGTATATCTGCTCATTTTGATTGCAACCTAAAGAGTAATTAATTAACAATATAGAAAGCTGTCACATTCAAGTTTCAAATAAAGAGAGGAGAAACCAAAAACCTTAATAATAATTAGCAAGTTCCCTATAATACTAACAAAATACAATTAATCATATTACATGTACCTGTATTTTATGGTGTTCCCATTTTTGTAAGTGAACCCCTAATTTACCCTTTTTAATAGCAATTTTTTTTTTCTTCTTCTTCATAATCCAAAATAATGTTCTGTACTTTCCGTACAGAAGGAAGTACACCTATTATTCTAAAAGAGTATTTGACTCTATACACGCATACGCACACACACACACACACACACGCACACACACATGAAATTCGCTGTGGGAAATCTTGCCCCAACACTTGCCGTTCTGACGACAAAGATACACAGAACAATGCATACATAATATAAATATTTTGATGTGATGTTCCACCATGTATGTTGGTTCTTCTTTACCTTCTTGTAACCACTCTACGCAGGTTTGACTGTATATAGCGGAGTATAAATTATTATAATTATATTCACGATCATTGTTCCTATAGATAACCATCTTACGCCTCCCTTGTATACGCCGCCTGGTCGTGAATGTGAAACTTATTCGAACTCTCTGATGACGCATCCATCGAAAGTGGTTTTGTTGAAACTTTACTTTCTTTACTGGTTGATTCGAGAAAAAAACGTACACATAGAGCATGAACTCTCCTTATAGCCAAACAATACCCGAGTTATGTTTTGTTTTGTTTTGTTTTACTTAAATTTCCTATTTTCATTTCAAATTCAGAAGAACCTCCGTTCGGATGGACGCCCCCCCCCCCCCCCCCTCCCCTCCTCCACCACACCCACTCTGAAGAGTCCTCCAAAGTCTACTGAGATTGCCCCCCCCCCCCCCCCCCCCCAACAAAAAAAGGGGGCTAATAGTTAATTCATTTCCTAATATCTTGTTTTTTGTCTTTAGACATGTCATTGGTGGAAAGGTGCATGGTTCTAATTCATCGAGGACAGCGGCTAGGGCACCCTCTCGCAGGCGACATCATATGAATGGTATTCCATATTACAATAAACGTGTTTTTTTAATCATCATTTTATGTCTATAAACGACTTCGCCATGCAGGGCAACATGCAAATAATGATAATTGTACACATAAACATAATAATTTGACATAACAATGAAAAGACATACTGTATAAGGGGAATGTGTTTTTTTTCAAAAATAAACAACAACATAAGGTGTAACCCCAATAATTTGTGTAATTTGTGTGCCCCAAATCAGTCAAATACCACGCCATACACCACTGATGATCATCGTGCTGATACGTTTAAAAAATAAGAAAACAATATAAGACGTGCATAGTTCCGATTAAATAGTATTGTTAGCTTTCGCGTACCTAAATCAGCGTTTTTTTTATTAAATGTGTTTCACCTTTTATGCTTTTATTTTGGTTTATGTATTATCAGAACTGACTATAAGAAGTAATAATATTACACCAAATTTATCATCAAATTGAATTAGTTTCAATCATTCAATTTGTCCTGCCAGCCACCAAAATCAATAGAACAATTGACCCCCAGTCAATCAATTAAACCATTTAATTCTAACAGGCCATGCAGTACCTCCCAAGCCCAAACCAACAACTCAACCACCACTTCGTCAACCTCAACGCGTCACACTCACCCCTCTACCCCCTCGTGTCGATGCTGCAATAGCGCCCAAACCAGAATCGCAGCCCGTAGCGGCTTTCATCGCTCAGTACGGTGTCCTCCTATCCGTGGTCGCTTCTGTCATCGGGCTCCTGATCATCGTCGCTGTCGTCTTTGGAATCGCTTATCGATATCGACGATCGCGGAATAGAAATAGGAAGCGTGGCGGCGAAAAGTATGTCATCGTGTTTGTATTTTTTTTTTCGAGGTCTGTTAATTATAATCATGATCATCTAATTTGTTTAAGAGGAATTTTCTATAATTGTCAAAAAATTAATGTTAAAAGAGTGAACTTATTCAATTATGAATAATATATTATTTCATTCATGAATTAATCCAATCTCATCTGCAAATTAAATGAATTCATATATATGATAATAATTTTGATATTTAAAAAAAAAGAATTGTCGTAAGAAATTAGTCTGTATAGGAAGGATTAAAGAAAACACTTGTACATAATATTCGACACATATTATTTTAAGTTATATTTTATTTTATTTCCATAGTATTCTTTTTTAATTTGCATAAAGCTAGGATATATTTCCCACAATTATGTTTTTGAGGGTCTGTTACTAAACACTATCGTAATTATACGTTGTCTTAGTTTATACGATTCCTATTTGGTTGTGAACATAAGCCTCATAATTATATTCAATTACATATTCAGAATTTCATAATATATCCATTGTTGTTATAATCTCTTTCCCCCACCATCCCAGGAATCTAGTTCCTCTGAATTCAACCACGGACCAATCGGGTAAGTGATCAGCCAATAATAATATACACTTTATAATCATGATAAACACAAAAATTCAATGAATGTTGCAGCAACATAATTATACAAAAAATAACGTCCATAAAGTTCCATATAGTAATACGAAAAATATCAATACGCAGTGCATGGTGTTGATGTTTGTTTGTTTGTTTGTTTGTTTGTTTTAGTGGGAGGAGGGCTATCAGATCCCTAGCAGATAGCCCAGCCCCCACCCCCCCCCCCCCCCGCACACCTCCCCCCAAAAGGGGTCAGTTATTATGTTGAAGACACCATTTAACCGATCCCAATCATGTTGGTCATTCTTGTATTTAAATGGATTAGGTGACTCTAAAGTAATACTCATTTTCTGGTTTTCAGGGCCTGTTAGCAGCAACGGTCATCGTCTAGTCAAGATGGAGAGCGGTGAACACACATACGAAGAAGTGCAGCTCTCTAACGAAGCCGAGGATATGGAACCACGCTCACCAACCATCGCTGCTGCCATGTCAGGCAATCCTGCACGGTATGACCTCCTAAAACCGGCACATGAAAATAAAGGCAAGTTTTGGTAATCGTTTCTTAAAGGGATCGTTGAGTTTTGGTATAGAGGGCGCTGCACGAACTAATTATTGTCTGAGGTAATGAAAAACTGAGTGTCAAATTTGAAAGGGCATACAATTTTAATGACAGAATAAACTTTATTTTATCAAAATCGGTTCAGAGAAATATCCATAAATATAACCATTTGTAATTAATGTGGGGCCCCACAATGATTCAATCATTTTGAACCAGCCGTTGAAAAAAAATGCTTACACTTTATAACAATTTACAAAAGATGTTTTTAAATAGTTGTTGATGATCTCTCTATTGAATCATTATTTTAACAAAACATCACATGCACAATGTTTTATTTTAAAATGCTTGAAACCAATGAGTATTTAGAGAGCGCCCTCTTGAGATTTAACGGCCTTTTTAAATGATAACAGGCTTTTTACTTAGTTGTTTGTAATTTTGTATATCTTTACTAATATGTTGGAGTTATAACTATTAGTTTGTAAGGTAATGGTGCCGCTTTTGGTTCCTAAAATTCAGTTTGACCAAAACTGTACTTTCTTTACCAAAACTCAACTTTCCTTTTAAAACGTATAGTTCAAATGTAAATTTGTTAAATAAATGGGCTAATGAAGTGAAACATACACTCAGAAATATTGGTCTGTAAAATATAATCTCAATTTCTAAAAAGAAATAAGAATATGAGAACACAAAAGATAACCATTCTTCGAAAATTAAAAAATTACAATGATTGTTCCATTAATTATTGTCAATTGATTCATCTCAGTTAGATAACGCGAAGTTGTTTCTGACTTAGTTGATAAGACATATTAAAAATACTGTCGATGATAATACTTCTGAGTAGCTCTCAATATTTTAAAGATTCTGATATTCCAAATAAATTGTCTCGATCTGAACGTTTTTTGCATCTTCAAAATATGTTGTTAAACATTGTTAAAATAATGTTCGGTTCGTTTTTATAGCATTCTCTTCAGCGGAGGAAAAAGACCACGTCAGTGAAAGTAAAGCGGCCAATGAGTACGCATCGAGCCCCGTCGGACCCGTTTACTTTGCACTTGCTGAACCGGTCACGTCGTCGCCATCACCGGACCTCGGGGTGACGACGACCAAACAGCCGTCCATCGATCACCTCCTCAACCATGGAAGCCGAAAGGCAGCTGCGCCACAACCGGCGAGCCGAACCAAAAGCGAAGGTGGCTGCAGCCGAGATCCGAGAGGTCAATATGGGAATCCTCACCATCCGAAGTTGACCCGTCAGCGAAGCGTTACGGTCCCGTATCGCGAACCCGTAGTGGGATACGACCGACACTATGACCACAAGGACTCGACCCAGGCCAATTCACACAGGGCATCTACCCTACATCGCTCCTATGGCTCCAATGTCAGTCCAACCTACCAAGTCGTCGATGCCTGTCCGTACGCTGCTCCTCCTCTGGCTGTGTCAAACGGGCGACGTCGCGCGGCGTCTTGCAACGACGGCGCGGCTGACTGCCAAATGCAAGTCGAAGTCGAGGTGTACGATAAGCTAACGCGCGGAGTCAGCGAGGGGGCATCACCGTCATCATCATCCCCCTCAACATCGACCTCCTCCACTGGTGTGTCTGACGGAACTCCGGCGTCAAAGGCTGCCGTGGATGGGGACGCGTTCTATTTCTCCCTCGAAGAGGCAGTGGAGCGAGCTCCATCGACTCCCACGCCTAAGCCATGTAAGCCTATGGTGAAGTCGCGGTCCAAACAGAGCGAAGCGCATGGTGGAGATCGTAACTCTAGTCAGTACGGACACTTGGAGGGCGTTTCGTCTTCCACGCCACAGTTGAAGTCAATTTCTAAACAGAACGGAGATCATGACAGTGAAAATCGTTTATCGGGTCCCTATGACCACCTAAAGAGCAAACCGAATTCCGCTCCAAAGGCGAAGTCGCAGTCCAAACAGAGTGGAAGGCCGCGAAGTGAAGGTCGGCAGTCCGGTCCTTACGACCACTTGGAGGTCGTTCCGACTCCAATGCCAAAGTCGAAGTCGTGGTCCAATCAGAATGAATGTCTTGATGATGGAGTACGCCAATCCCGCGTTTACGACCATCTGGGAGCTTTGGGTCCTTTGACTTCCACACCCAATAAGTCGCGTTCCCTCCATAATGAAGGTCGCAGGCCCTCAGGCCCTTACGGTCACTTGGAAGTCATGCCTTCAGCGGTTGCCGATAATGGCATGAACAGGAAAGACCACTAAGTTAAATCTGACTATGTGTGATATTATTATTAGGGCTATCATTTTAGCTCGACCTAAGTCGAGTCAAACCACCATTTTAGGATCATTGACATGCTGATTTTATTTTTGTTTCTGTTTAGGTATATCAAAAGGACTACAAAATATTGTCAAATAATGTATATTATCTTGTATTGGTCATTGGCTATTGACACACATTCGGAGCACGGCTGCTGTTAAAGGAAACTAATAAAATTGTCAAAATCAACAAAGCTTACTTAGACTTACTTAGAGCGGTTCTCATATACTAAATCATTGTATTCGTATTACCAATAGAAGTATGGAACAGGTTTCGGTTTTCGGAACGTATCCTTCGTTACAAAGACAACTATGATTGAAGTGTTCGGATTTGAAAGTCTTCCTGGGAGACTTTCAACTGTGTACAAAGTTAGTGAAATGAGTTAGCTAATATTAATTTGCATTTTTTGCTCATTACTCGGGAGTATGAAATGTATTTACCCTATAGAACTTTCATACATCACTCAGTGGATTTATCAGATCACAGAGATACACATTTGTATCAAGGTATATAGATCCCTTTAATTCGTTAAAGAGTTGTTCGCGGTTGACGACGGTCTGAATAAATATAGCTTTATATTAGCCATGCTAAGTACAAAATGGTAGATCAAACATGCATTGCATATAATTATATACTATGTATATTATAAATATGTGAGCTACATTACCAGCTTGCATAGGGAAACGTTTTTTCTCGGGGGGCTGAGGTAATAATAACCTTGTAAAGCACTTAGAGATGATTATCAATCATAATTATTAGGCGCTATGTAAATAGAGTATTATTATTATAATTATTTTGCCAGAATTATTTTCCTTCCCTCGATTTTTCACCTGAAAAGCAAGCAAACAAAAAGAAAATAAGGGAAAAAAAGGTCCTCGCACTTTTGATGCCTGTTTGATGGCTTAGTCCGAAAATAACACGATTTTGCCCGAATATGAGACGGTTTTGCCCGAAAAAAATGAGTTTGCCCGAATATGACATGGCTTGCCCGAATATGACATGGTTTTGCCCGAATATGATAATGGTTTTGCCCAATTTCAGGTGCTTTTCCCCCGAATATAGCCAGTTTTAAATCTCCAGGGGGCTACAGCCCCCCCCCCCACCCCCCCCCCTCCCCCCCCCCCCCCAGCCCCCATCCCCGGCTACTACGTCTATGTCAGCTTGAATGTAAACTTGACTGTATATAATTCATAACTGAGATCAGGAACTGATGTAATATCAAGTATTACAACCAGTGGCATAATGTATATACATGCATTATACTGATTGGAAAGCACACCTGCGTCCAGAAAAGTACGGCTCTGATTTCAAAATTTTAAGGCATGCATGTTTTACTCTTATGTAATGTATATTTGTGACATTATTGGGGACATGTTCCCCATGACCCTCTGTGTCTACGCCACTCTTTAAAATACTACAATTATTTCGTTGTATTATGCAGGATTTTATTCTATTTGCTTTGCTTTGAACTTTGTGTTCATTTTGTAAATATAGTTGATTGGAAGTGCTCTGTTATGAAAAGCTCGTGTTTATTGACTGAAAATAAAACATGATGTGTCAATTGCAATTATAGAAATTAGGTTGTTCTTGTATATCATTATACGTATGTATGTATGCCCACATAAATATCTTAATTGTGAAGCATACACTGACATTTCGAGGGGGAAATGTGAACATTATCTGGTGATTTCACGAGTTTATTTTGCATTTATTTGTACAGAATCTCAAATCGCAGTGAGTCATGGTTATTGGGATACTTATTTTTATCATTTTTCAGACATGTAATAAATATTTTATTTACCATTGAAGTTATACGACCATGTTTATTCTCAGAGTATCGAGATTATGTTATCAATGCACAATATTTGTGCAGGCCTATAAATAATCAAACATGAAATTTGGATAAACAAGATAAAGTATATTGCGTTTTATGTACTGTTAGCGGCCCCGTTTGAAGATATAATTTAACAATAATTTTGTTAACCTAAATAAAAATTTATTGAATTTGGATATGTTTTTATGTCCGGTGTTCTAAGCCTCTGTATGTTTTGATGTGCTTTTGTCTGTTGTGTGTGAGTAGCATATAGCTGAGCGTGTTATAGTGTTTGTTTGAGTTAATATAGTTAAGATTGTACGTATTGATTTGTATGCCCCCAACCCCACCCCCCCCCCCCCAAAAAAAAAAAAAAAAGAGAGAAAATAATAATAATAATAATCAATCAATCAATCAATACAAAATAAAAAAAAATAAAAATAATGTTTAAAAAATGATTTAAAAATTACAAATAATAACAAAATAATAAATAATAATAAATAATAATAAATCAATAATCAAGATTGGCATCCCCTGCCTCCGCCAAATATTTGGGGTTACCATCCGTCATAACTGTTTTTAAGCCCCCAATTCAAGAACTTTGCCCTTTTTAGATACCACCCCCCCCCCCCCCAACACACACACACACACACACGCACACACACACACACACACACACACACACACACACACACGCACACACACACACACACGCACACACATACACACACACACACACACATTCATAATATGAACGTATATATATTGCCCCCCCCCCCCCCCCCATCTCAAACTCTTAATGATTATACTGTGATATAAAATATTATTATCAAACCCATTATTAAAGGACGGATTCGATTAGGGATAACCGAAATGTTGCAAACACGCATTATTTTTTTTAAAATATAGATTACACTTCGGTAATCCCTGATTTAATCAATTGTTCAGTTCTCTACAACTTTATAATGAGCTTGATCATTGAAAATAGTATTTGGGAAGTACCGCCATCATAAGCGATTTTAGCTTTGTGGTTACTGGTTGGAGTATACCGGTCTGAACCGAATCCGTCCGTAGGTCTCATATTTACACTATTCTTCAATTTTCTCATATACAGTATTATGGTCCATTACTATTTTGACACTTCATCGCTTATTAATTGGGTGCAGTAGACCGCAGTAGTATGACTGAATGGTGTGTGCATGGTCCAATCAGACAAAAACCTTGGATTGATTATTATTTTTGTTGGATGTGGAAATAAATTGAACTGATCGGAAAACCGATCTCATTCATAATCATGACAGTGGAGTAATCTTTAATATAATAAACATAAGTGGTAGTGTGTGAGAAACGGATGGCAACGAGGGGCGGGAGGGAGGGGGGGGGGGGGGCAAATGCATTTCTATATTTCAGTCCACAAGATGCTGGTACAATTACCCCCTTGCACTAGAGTATACATAATGGGGTCAAACAAACTTAAAATGTGGTATATTGCAAAAGTTTCTACCAAAGAAAAAACAGGTAGGCTACATGTACTCCTTATACAGGGTGGCCCACAGATAACGGAACGGGGTACTTGCCATACTAAAGACTCATGATGCCCGCCATACTGCATCGAGTAACGATCAACCGTGCGCCATTGTGAGTGTGCGTTCAGCTGTGTATAGAGAAGAAAGGGTACTAACAATGGCCCACGCATTGAACGTTACTAGTTGCTATGACGGGCATCATGTGTCTTCATTATAGCAAGCACCCCGTTCCGTTATTTCTGGGCCACCCTGTATAGCTTAGACCATATCCCTCTTTACTCCTACTCCCCGGCGCATTCGGGATTCGATTCCATCGAAAATTATCTTCCCCTCTAAAATATTGACTCATTACGCCACTGCTCCCTTGCCACACCCCCTATATTTATGGCTGATCACAATGGTAAAAGAAAGAAAAAAGGGATAGACTCTGTGTGGGTGTAACGATATAGGGGTAACAACATAGGTAGGGTGTGGTCCCCTAGTGTTATGAGAATCCCATTGTTGTGTAAACTTTTTTCAGTTTGCTTTCTTCGCGCTCCGATCCGTGAGATTATTGGTGGTTGAACGACATTAACTTGCGCAAAGTCAACGTGGTTATAGCCATCTGTCGCTTGATTTTCATATTGACTCGTATAACCGTAGGCGTCTATGCAGGCGTTCTTTTCTAAACTATATACATGCGTTATTATAGCCGAAGGCCGCTTGTTTTGCCCGAAATATTCGCGGAATATTTTCCGCATTATCTCTGTGTAGTGAAAGTGCAAATCCTTCAATTAGTCAATGCGACTGTCGTGTTTCCAGAATCAAAATATGGACATGGATTCAACACTAAGCCGTATTGCGTCCTACATTTTAGCGATATTTGCCGTCTGGACATCATTATCTACAGGTACGTTGTCTAAATTATGTTTATTAATCATATCTATGCCTTTTAGACCACTCTCATTTAGTGGGTTAAGAATTTTACATTTTTACTAGTCCCGTGTGTTAAGTAATATGTTTGTTATTATAACCTGCATTACTGACTGAGTGGTAGTTGAAAATTAAATGTGAGTGTGACCGAGTTAACTGGTAGCTGTATTCGCTATAATGATTATGATAACTTTTCAAAATTTGTTAACAACCTGGGGTAGTTCTACTTCTTGTTATAACTGCTTGCCTGGCTTTATTTATAAGCAAAACATAATTGGAGTAGTATAAATAAAAATACAAAACAGTAAACTAAATTTAAAAACATATTATTACATTATTAGTCTCCTTTCGACATTGTCATTGTTGATAGTAATACTAGACTGATAAATATGTCTCTATATGTTGCGAAACTTTTTGCACACAGCATTCAAATGGTATGGTATGGTGACCAGTTGGGTCGCGCGCCCGTATCTAACGCGACTGCTATTTTAGTAATGCTGCGGACAGTCAACACAGTCATAATTCATGCAAAAAGTGCAGACTGCGCAGTGTACACAAACTTGCCCGTAGTGCAGTCACAAGCTATGAAAAGGATCTAGATACAGAGAGGTTTCATAGCATGTGATTGTTCACTACATGGTTGATTTTGTGAACTCTGCATTGTGCGGGCAAATTACGACTAAATATGATACTGTATCATTGTCTGAAACTACAAAATTTCACATACATGTATTTAATTTGCCATTTTGACAGGCGCAAAACTGAACGATCATATAGAGCACTACGAGGGGCTGGACTACAACACGGCTCATGTTCAC
>JBAMJV010014384.1:0-21816 GCA_037951105.1 Echinarachnius parma
GGTACAACATTTGTAAATTGATCAAATTTACAATTTATATCCCAAACATAAATTCATGTATCGTAACCCTAGCAACTTTGAACAGAAGACCAGACATGAGATTAATTTGACACATTGATTGAAACGATGATGTTTTCGTACGGAAAGTGATATTGTTTTATCGATTTGAAGTGAATACAAAATCTAATGGGGGGGGGGGGGGGGGGGGGGGTCGTTGCTTTGATGTCCACATATAGCTTTTGAATATTCAATAAAGAATTTGAATGTGTTATTTGCATTGTTATTGAAAATGCACATCATGATCAGATAATGTTTTTGTTTGATGTTTGTATTTACATTTAAAATGTATAATATTAAGTGACGGAATATGTTTTTGTTCTGGGAGGCTGACGGATGGATGGATGGATGCATTAATATTTCTATGAATTGATTTATGGATTGATGAATGAATAGATAAATAAATAAATAACTGATTGAACAAACAAATTAATGAATTAATTAGTTGATGTATTAGATTGATTGTGTGTTCGATTGCTGATTGATTGATTGATTTTTTGTTTTATTTGTTGGTTTTTTTGTTTGGTATTTGTTTGTATATACATGTATGTATGTATGTATGTTTGTTTGTTTGTTTGATCGATTGATTGATTGGTTGTAGAAAATTTATTCATAGTCCTAATAAATAGTCACCATAAATAATTTAAAGGGATAGTTGAGTTTTGGTAAAGAGGGCACTTCACAAAACATTTTTTTGTGAGATAATGAAAAACTGACTGTCAAATTTGAAAGAACATACAATTTTAATGACAGAATAAACTTTATTTGATCAAAATCGGTTCAGAAACGGCTGAAATATCCATAAACGTATTTTTATTCAAAAGTTATCCTCCAAAAAAAAAATGCTTATAGACTACTTTGAAACAAATCTAAATAGGTTTTTAAAAAGTTGTTGATGATATCTCTATTGAATCATTATTTGAACAAAACATCAAATGCACAATTTTGTATGAAAAATGGCTATAACCAATGAGTTTTTTTAGAGAGCGCCCTCTTGAGTTGTAACAGCTCTTTTTGAATGATAACAGGGGTTTTACTTAGTCGTTTGTAATTGTGTATACTTTTTGAGCATTGTGGAGTTATAACTATTAGTTTGTACCGTAACGGTGCAGGTTTTGGTTACTAAAGTTAAGTTTGACCAATACTCAACTATCCCTATTTATTTCTAAATAAAAAGTGTTATGTAATGAATTATTGGAAAACTTCGATCGTGTCTGTTCGTAATTGCGGTTACGTCGCCCTCTGCGTCGAAACATGGCTAGTTTATGTTCAAGTTGTACTGAAAAATTATGTGCCGCCCAGAGGAACTCTACGAATGGAATAAGTGACCTCTAAATTGGCCAAAATGACCATATTTACGGAGAGCTTTTGGGTAAGAGATAATGTAATATAATAATGAGTTTGTGTAGATGAAAGAGATTGAATGATAATGGGTGTTATCCGTCTTTTAAAGGTGTATGGTGCCCGTAAATTTCCAGCCGTCCGCTGCCATCTAGCAGAACTTGGCCGGTGCAATTGCCCTAACGTTGTGGGCAATTCGCCCGTGTATCTCCGGTGGGCGGATGTGTATCATTCGTGTACCACTCCTAGTGTATGGCGTCAATGCATTGAGGAGTGAGCAATACATGATAATTCATTGGGTCGAGTGTTTGTACAATTAATTTACCTTGTTTGCATAATCATGAGTTATATGTATACCTGCCATAACTATGATGTGATCTGTACAATTGTAATTGTAATTGTAAGTGTGTAACTGTACAACAACATGACAGTCGTGAATGTGTGCATGATATTCCAACAATTCTGTTGGCTTTTTACTCAATGTTGTTGTTGACAATCATTGATTGATCCATGCTAAAAACTAAAGTATAAAGTAATGGTAAGCCAGGCATGTATTACTGTCAACAGACGTCCCCAAATCTTATTAAATGAATGGTCTTGACGGTCCATGTGTAAATTAGTTTGAAATACAAACATTTAAAAAATAAATGTTTATCGCTGACTTTATAATTATATATATAATTTATTTATGCCACCATTAGCCACGACACGGGGGGGGGGGGGGGGGGGGGGGGGGAAATTTCCCCCAATCTTTCTGCATGATAGGAAAGTGCCAGAATCGTGCCGATCATGGCATAATCGGATACGTACAGCATAAGCATTGGACTTTGAGCAAAACAAAATAAGAGCCCCTGTGAGCCCCTAAAAAGAGGGTGTTTTTTTCCCTAAAATTTGTGAAAAAAAGTATTTTTTGGTTTGCTTGAGACTTGGCCTTGGGCATTCTCTACCAAAAAATATTAATTTAAAACGACTGGGTAAATGATGCATTAATTGATAACAGAAAACGGGCTTAGCCTATGGCTGGGTTGTCTTAGTGCACCTTGGATGCACGGTCAATCCTAAAACCAATCCCATGCGTCACTTTTAGGCAGCGTTCTCGCCAGAAAAAAAATTACGCGTGGGGGGGTGGGGGGGGGGGTGGCCAAAAAACACGAACTTATATGTCGGAAAAAATTCCCCGTGGCGCATGGTGTTGCTGCTAATCGAGCACGGGAAGCGTACGCAGGGCTAGGGGTACAGGGCCGGGAGTCATCAGATATTGCCAATGTTCCCGTTGCCCGACTTTTCAATGTGAAATTTGCAACATCGGAAATTAAAAAAAAAATCTAGAAAATTGCCCAATGTTGGTGTAAAAGTACATATTTTACCGTACGGGTGGTTATTTTCCCAAAATTATTGATTTGTTTGACAAATTGAGAGACGCAAATTGAACGTGCCTCGAAAAAAAAAAATGCCCGTCAGTTGAATGATACGGAACACGCACTAGTAAGGTCTGCCAGAGTTTCCCGCGCGCGAGACAGGTTGTGCTCTAGCTGGCTAGCTGCCGCGCCAACTGCCTTGTAAGTTGCACTATTAAAAAGTTCCGAAAAGGGAACGAAAATGCAAGATTATTACGCCATCTATTCTAGACTATCTCTTATTTACTTACATGTTTGTAAGGGCTTTTGAAACAAGTACGAGAACAATTACCTGCAAAAACAGCAACAAAAATGCGCTGATAATCTCGGTAATTTCCTAACTCGCTCGGACCAGGTGAAAACCTAGCGCTCTTTTGTAGTTTTGTTGCCAATTTGCGAACGGCGTAGACCACTCAAGAGGACCATTTACACGCAATATATACGCTAATACGCTGGAGATAAGCATACCGCCCATTTGTACACTGTACCGTTCAACAGTTGAACGCTGTGTTTTAGGACACATCGGTAAGGAAAACGGACGGGAAATAATCATTTTTGTACTACATTTTGCGGTCTTCAAAACAACAAAGTCTGTAATTATTATCAAAGTATATGAATTGTAGATCACATCAACAAAAGTTTTTTTGCATTTGCTGGTAAATGGAGCGAGAAATCGGCAGAAAAAATATTTGTTTGTGTTGGATAGTGCAGCAGGCAGAAGAGGTTGATCTCCGCACAACGCTATTGTAATGTACCTATGTGTGCAGGGATGGGCAAACTACTGATTTCTGAACATATCTGGGTGCAGTAAATGAGCATGTACAATGTATGCAAATCCAGACGCCCAAGTTTTGAAAGTGTTCTGACAAAATTGACAGGGCTGTAAATTTTGTTAAAACACTTTCACAACTTCAACAAAGTCCCCTCGCTTATTGTCTTATTTCATGGTCTTGTCTTTCTGGGTCGCATCTTTTGGCCTGTAGCCATGATTTTTATATTGGGGGATGCGTAAAAAAAGGCCCAAGAGGGCCGGGACCAACTATCGGACTATCTAAATCAACCAGTGGCAACACTTCTTGAAATGTGGGCCTTCCTGAATTTGTATTTTGTATTTTTTTGTTGGGAGTAGGGGGAGGGGGTGGTTACGTTCACACCCAATGCACTCCCTGGACATGGGCCTGCATCCTTTTTGGTCAAGTTTTGTAACTCTGGGACCTACATGTACATGAACTTTAAAAAGTAATTTGGCCAAGTATTCAAAGTTACTTTGTCAACCTGAAAACATACATGACCATGTCCAAGGTTTACCCAACACAGCAACAACTATTTGTAGCTAAACAGGCAAGTCTACCTCTGTACATGTTTTATACAAGTAGTGATTGAAGGTCATTCTCTTCATATTAATTAGACTTGACCAAACGATAGAACTAGAAATTAACCTTGTTTGCCTTAAAAATAAGATTGTTCACATTTAGTGGCCAGAAACCTGGTGCCCCGAAACTGAATCTGGTGCCTCCCCCCCAAACCCCCCCCCCCCCCACCACATTGCAAATGATGTTATATTTGTTGGAAGTTACACATTCGGGCCAGTGGAATTTCAAATCAATGAATTTTGGTGGCCCAAACCTAATTTTTTGTGGCTCAGGGTCAGCAGGCCTGTGCTAATTTTGAGCACTGCCTACATGAACTTTGTGGTCTCTGTCTTTACTCTGTAGATTGAGCTTATAAATACAATTTAGTAGAGAACAGGTTAAGTTTTGGTATATAGAGTACAGTTTTGGTCAAACTGAATTTTAGTAACCAAAACTTGCACCATTACATTATTACAAACTAATAGTTAAATGTATAACTCCACCATGCTCGAAAGGAATAACAAATTACAAATGACGAAGTAAAAAGCTTGTTATCATTAAAAAAGAGCCGTTCAAACTCAAGAAAAAACAGCTCACTGGCCTGAATTCTCAACTTGTGGCTCAACTTGCGCCTGGCCTAAAAGACAAAGACTACTGGTAACACTTTGCACCAGCAGACTGTCTTGTAACTATGGTCCCCGGAGATATTATAATGATTTCCTTTCATTATCAAGTCAATCCCTTGAGAGCTGCTTATAAGCATCAGGACAATGGGCCCTTTGAAATTAAGTTATAGTAAAGTCTGTCATCAGCCAAATTGCGTCCTGGATCATCCTGGACGTTGTATTGCTGGTGACCTGTTTCACTGTTAAGAATTGAATTTAAAAGTGCCCATTGTCCTGATGCTTATAAGCAGCTCTCAAGGGATTGACTTGATAATGTAAGGAAACCATTATAATATCTCCGGGGACCATAGTTACGAGACAATAAGTCTGCTGGTGCAAAGTGTTACCAGTAGTCTTTGTCTTTTAGGCCAGGCGCAAGTTGAGCTATAAGTTGAGAATTCGGGCCAATGGTTTCAACGATTTTAAATAAAATATTGTGCATGTGATGGTTTGTTGAAATAGTGAAAGATAGAGAGATAAACAACAACTATCTAAAAACCTCTTTTGTAAATTTGTGAAAAGAGGGTGCATTAACATTTTTTGTTTAACAGTGGTTCAAAATAATTGAATAATTGTGGGGACCCACAATTATTACAAAATGTTTTACCAGATATTTCACCCATTTCTGAACCGATTTTGATCAAATAAAGTTTATTCTGTCATTAAAATTGTATGCTCTTTCAAATTCGACACTCAGTTTTTAATTATCTCACAAAAGCGCCCTCTATACCAAAACTGAACTATCCCTTTAATATTCTATCTGATGGAAGTTCATAACTTGTCTATAGTGGATATTCATGGCTCTTAAGGTTAATCTGGAGGACCGATTAATTACAGGAACACAAGCTGTACCATGGAGCTGGTATTGATGTACATTTACATGTACATTTCCTCAGGGGAGCTGAGGTCTTTTGTCCAAATAATTATCCTTCCCTGCTTAAGGTCCTCGCTTTATTGATGCCCCAAAATGATATGTTTAGTCCCTGATGGTTTAGTCAGAAAATAACACAAATTTGCTCAAATATGAGACCGTTTTGCCTAAAGATTATTTTGCCCTGAAATGACATGACTTTCCCCGAATGTAACATGAGTTTGAAAACACAGGGGGGGGGGGGGGGTGCAGCCACCCAGTCCCCCCCCCCCCCCCCAGCCTACTATGCCTGTGCTACTGTATAATCATGACCACTTACACATGGCTTCCTGTCTTTGATGATGATCTCCAGCACATGCATCAATTATGCATGGCAGCATTTATTACAAACATTCAAAGGGGCCTGCTCATCCAATAGTAATGGACTGCACATTTGCTTTAAAACAAGATCTTGGATTTAGAGGCCTGTTTCAAAGCACGTCTGTTTTGCGAAGAACAGGAGGGAGGGAGTTTCAGATGCTTGGAGCAACTGAAGCGATGGACCATTCAGGACCTAATAACGCTTTTGCATTGTGTGAATGTGCAGTACATGCATGTAATGATCGCGATTTAATTGAATCCCCATTTAATCCCCATTAAAAATCAAACACATTCAGGACCTGATAACACTTTTGCATTGTGTGAATGAGCCTATCATGTACACGTATGCATACATGTACTGTATGTAAGGATCGCAATTTAATTGATTAATTACACTTGTCTGCAAAAAAGAGAATTTTTTTCAAAGTTTAAATTTTACTTGTATTTCACCTACTGATGTATATTTTTTTTCTGTCACTAAAATAACTGGTTTACATAAGGTCACGAGCCACTGAGCGGCTGTATGGACTTGTGCAGTTGGCAGCAGCCTTGCCAACTTTAATCAATAAGGAAATCATAGATTTAGCAGACAGTTGCTTGAGGTTTTTTGTTCGTGGGCTCCTGACTTGTGGGTGTATCCACACTGCACAGGCAGACAGCAATTTAGCATATTGTACATACAGTACATTTCATTATAATTTGACCATGTGCATGAATATTTGTATCCATACATGTAGTTAAAGATATACTGATGTTTAAAAGTGTTGTGCAACAGTTTACATGCTTGTAAATTGTAATGGTTTGCAGTACAGTATTGGTTGTTTTGTGTAAAATGACAGGGTCCACAAATGGGAGTTCTAATGTATTGCCCAGTAAATCGTAGGAGGCTGCTACAAGCGTACATCGACATACGTACAATATTGTCATAAACTAATGGTAAAGCTCAAAGTCACAATAGTATTGGATTGTTGCCTGTCGGTTGGTGGGCGTATCAATGCAGGAATGACATTTTGTCACAGTCTGCCAGTGGCTCAGCGCTGCATGTGAGTGATGGTGGGTCCCATCTAGCATCTAGGGGGAGTGCTAATTGCATTGTACTTCCCAATGTACTTGTTTGTCTGACAAGCTTGCAAAGAGTGTACCAAATGTACAGTTTTTAGCATACTGTCACATGTTTGTGAGAGCTTTTAGTCACTCAGAATACATTTTCAAACAGTTTCAGACATGTTGGTGGGCGTATCAACTCGGGAATGAAATTTGACACATTCTGCCAGTGGCACTGTGCTATTAAAGTGATGTTGGGTCCTATCTGATCTAGGGGGAGTGCTTTGACTAATGTATTGTATTCCCCAATATAACTGTCTTTAGAAAGAAGCTGCAAGTACATTTGTAGCGTATGTACAATTTTTCATGTCACATCATGTCATTTTGAAACTAATTTTAATGTGAAAAGCTTCAAGTCCGACCACAGTTTAAAACAGTATCGGACTTGTTTTGTGGGTGTATCAAAGCAGGATTGAAATTTGGACACATTCTGACAACGGCGCTGCTAAGTGATGTTGGGTACTATCTAGGGGGAGTGCTAATGACGTACAGTATGGTATTCCCAACGTATCTGGCTGAGGAGGCTGCGAGGAGCGTATGCAAATTTTATCTTGTCACATCATGTCATTTTGAAATTAATGTGGAAAGCTTGTAGTCAGAACATAGTTTGAAACAATATCGGACTTGGTTGGTGGGTGTATCAAAGCAGGAATGAAATTTGGACACATTCTGCCAGCGGCACTGTGCTAAGTGATGTTGGGTACTATCTAGGGGGAGTACTAATGTATTGTATTCCCCAATGTACATGTTTCTGCCTTTAAATAGAAAGAAGAGCTCTGCAAGGAGTGTACATACGTATGTATAATTAAAGCGTACATGTCGCTATGTCAGTTTTTAGTCGCTTTTAGTCAGATGTTACTCAGAACAGAATTTAAAACAGTATTGGTTGGTGGGCATAACTGTAATTGTATACACAGGAAAAAGGTTCTGTCGACTTTGACCAGCCTCACAGTGCTAAATGATGGGTCCCTTTAATAAGGGGAGTGCTATAAACTGCATTATATTCCCCACAAAGAGAGGATTCACGGAGTGTATGTAAATTTCAGCATATCGCAAAATGTAGTTTTTAAACTAATGTGAAAAGCTTTTAGTCAGAAGTTACTCAGAACAGAATTTAAAAACGGTATTGACTATTTGTTGGTGGGCGTAAATGTAAATTATGTATACACAGGAAAAAGGTTCTGACATCAAGTTTTGCCAGCGGCACGGTGCTAAGTGATGGGTCCCAAAGGGGGAGTACTAATGCATTTTATTGTATTGCCCAGCCGTTTTGAACCTGTAGGCGACACAACGAGCATGCGCAATAGATCGTAAACTGGTTTGTGACAAGGTGACAGTCTGACAGACAGCTACAATGTATTATAGCATCCAGGTCACTTCACAAACTCTGTATATGATTTAGTTGAAAGGCCATTTATAAGCAAGAGCAAACACGAGGCCAAGATAAAGCATTGATCAGTGTTTAGCTAGTCATCAAACTCGGAGGTTAGTCATCGCAACTCATCCGCTCTTGCTTCCAGAGATATATGGAGGAGATAACATATTTATGTTGATTTTGGAGGACAACTTTAGAAGAGAATATAATTGATTCCGATGTAGTTACTCATCATAAATCATCGCTTCGTCCAGAGATAGAAGAGATTTCATTCTGATTATGATATCTGGTGTAGACACACTTTTATTCTGGTTATAGTCAACAAGGTTCGCTCTCCAGTTCTGTTTCCGAGGAAAATTTAATTCTGCTTTTTTAATTAGAAGAGATGCTATGTACAATAGAATTCTGATTTCTTTAGGACTATGCATTGCTGGTCATACTTTTTGTATATTCTGCTGAGTGTATAATGTACAGTGTTACACCTTTGGAACTGCATGCATTCATATGAGAGCACTAGTATGCTTTATTGTCTGGAATTGAAGAAAACAACAACGATTTACTAATAGACAACTTCCACGCGTCTAGTGTACAATGCACACGAGCTATTTGCGTTGATGAAGTGTGCTGACAATTCCCAGTGAGAAATAATTCATTGTGTCATTGGCGAGCGCTCTTTGTCATTTTCAATTATTAAAAGTAGGCAATTACTAGAGGAGGTAGCTTCGCCGTGCCTACCCAAATCCTGTTTTTGTGGTGGTTTGTTTTAATATTGCATCAGTGATGCTTACAATCTACCCTTTCCTGACTTTACAAAACCTTTCTGCTAATTGAGGAAATTTGTCATCATTGAGTTAGGGAGAGGACTACATGTAGGTGTCTGCAACGTTTTTTTTCCTGTGCGCGAAGTTGATGGATCAGCATTCATAGTTGCTGAGAGCACTTTCTAGCAAGTACTGTGCTGCAGTGTCCTACATTACATCTTCATGGTGGTACAGGATTGCGTTTTCCCGCGACTCGGTTCCCTCGAGCACACACACTCCCCCCTCTCTCTCTCTCTCTCTTTTCTACTCTGTTTGGGAACAGTATCTTATCTTCTTATCTCCTCTTTGCGAAGCTAATACATCACCTTTTAGCGAAATTGATACGCCAGGGAAGCGTTAGAAACTGTTAACTGTCGGATATCGTGCTGGAGCCCTTTGCTTTAGATTACTTTGGATTAGAACCAATTCTCCTACACATACATGTACAACCTTTTATTTTTTGATTTACTTGTGGTTTAAATGAGGATCTCCGATCTTGATGCAGGATCTAAAGTGACAACTGTGTACAGTCATTTCATATTCGTTTTGATGATTCATTTTGAGCTGCTTGTACAATAAGAGATGATGTTGTACACACAATTAATCATTCATCATTTTCTAGTATCTTTCTGAATGCTAGAAAATGAAGTAGATTCAATTCTTTTTCTGCTGTATGTCTGCGACAAAATTTTCATCTGATGTGCATACATGTAGTTAGCTGAAAAGATATTGTTGCTAAATTGTATATTTTATTGTGAACTTTAAAAAGGAATGATATCTACTTAAAGTACAGTAACTGTGGATGGTTTATCAATGCAAACTCGTCTAAGTGGTTGAACCACCGAGTGATTTCTGCTGTAGACATTTAAATTGTTAAAATCGTGTCATCATGGTACGCACTCAGAATGGGACGCTTCGCCACTCCAGAATCAATCTCTTTGGAAGCACCAAAGATTTGTACAAGTTACAAGCTCTTCAGGTAACAATCAGTTTTGAATATTACATGTACATCATACTTTGACTATAATACTGTAACTTTAAATTATAATTGATGACGTCTACATGAAATTTTGAACAATGTTGTCGTAAAGTATATTGTTCAATGAAGAAGAAGTCCTGAAATAAAACAATAAAACAAAACAAAACAAAACAAAACAAAACTTCTGATTGAAAGGGCTGCTAGTTGATCACTGATCCGTCAGAGTGCATTGATTTATTTGATTGCACTCTCAGTCCGTGATGAAAATGTTTTTGTTTTTAAATCACGGATGGACATTTTTCATTCAAAATGTTATCAGTCTTCTGGCAAAACTATTCACTACTTAACAAATTTTCAAAAGAGTTTGATGTTTTTCCATAGAAGAATGTTCCAAAGTAAAATATATTCACAAAGAAAACTGTAGAAAGTTTACCATTTAAAAAATTTCATCAGACTAACATTGATTTGGTTAAGAAATGTCAATTTGTGATGCTGAATTTCTGAAGCTGAGATATATCTGTCATGGTTCAATAGAAAGTATACAAGACATGCCTACAGTGTGTTCTAAAGTCAATTGGTTAAACGGTTCGCTCATTGATTATAAATTGAGTCGAATTTGGTATGATTGTGAAGGTAATCTTGTACTTAACAAGCCTCGAGAAATTCAGATTTTTTGAATTTTAAAAAATATTTTTAAATTGAAATTGAAAATGAGAAAAATTCACCCTCCAAACCAGGCCCAAATTCACCCCGATCTCGCCGCTTAGGTCGATGACGTGTGACGAGGGGGTGAATTCTCTGCTATATCGCGGTATACATTAGTTTGCGTGCATTATTTTGTTTACAACGTCCATCGCTCGCTCGTTTTGCAACATCGGAAATGAAGAAACAAAAATCTAGAATTGCCCAATGTTAGTGTAAAAGTAGATATTTTACCATATGAGTGGTTATTTTCCCAAAATTAGAGATTTGTTTGACAAATTGAGAGACGCAAATTGAACGTGCCTCGAAAAAAGAAATGCCCGTCAGTTGAATGATACGAACACGCACTAGAGTTTCAGCGGCACCGCTCCGCGAGACAGGCTGTGCTCTATAGCTATACCTAGCTAGCTGCACGCCAACTGCCATGACTGCCTTGTAAGTAATTGCACTTTTAAAATGCTCCGAAAAGGAACGAAAATGCAAGATTATTACGATCACACCTATTCTAGACTATCTCTTATTTTACTTACATGTTTGTAGGGCTTTTAAAACAAAATACGAGAACAATTACCTGCAAAAACAGCTGATAATAGTGCACTTTACGCGAGCTGAATTGAAGCGAGCTACATACACTGCACTAGCCGCTATTATATTGCATGCATTGTCCACCGCATACGCGCACGGTCGAGGCTCTCCACGTATCATGCATGCTGCCGGCGAGTATGATTCAACTCGCAGACTAGGTGATTTATTTACCTATTTTTTACTTTATCAGACACATTAATGAATAAAAGAATAACTTTACAACGAATATAAACTGTTGTTTTATTAGTTCAAACAGTTTAAACCACATAATTGTATAGAAAAGAGTTTAAACAACCACGGAATCCCCGGTATAAAGGGGTATAAATCCGGTATATAATGTGGTAGAAACCGAGGCTTCTGATTGGATAACCCCTCGCTCTACGTCAGTACAACACACCCAGCTATCGGACCCCGCTTGTAGCTGGATTGTGGTTTTGAAGCAGCGTTTAGTATTTTCATTTTTGTTTTAATTTTCGGATGTGCGAATACTTGGAAAGTGATATTTTCATTTTCTGTATGATTTGAACTTTTTGGAAAGATGAAACTTGGCTTATGTTGCTTTTTCTTTGAATAAACACTTTAAAGGGGTAGTTTAGTTTTGGTAGAGAGGGCGCTGCACATCACAATTTTGTTGTGAGGTAATGAAAAACTGAGTGTCGAATTTGAGAGAACATGCAATTTTAATGGCAGAATAAACTTTATTTGGTCAAAATCGACCCAGAGATGGCTAAAATATCAATAAATGATGACACACGCAGTACCCCGGGGTACCGTTGTACCCCGGTATCCCGCGTTGTGTAGCGCCAACTTGTGTCCACTCGAAGTACAACCGTATTGCGTTGTGCATGCAGTGCAGCGCGCGATTGTATGCACGCTATACCCACAGTACAGCCCTAAAAATTGAATAAATAATTAAACAAAATGGCGGATTTTCGTCTGGTTCCCCAGGGTACCATTTATGTCATCAAATATATCTGAGCCTATAATTATTTGGGGCCAAAATAATTAGGTGATTTTTTCAAAAAATAAAAAAAATGCTTGCACTTTTTCAAAAATTTTCAAAAGCGTTTTTAAAATAGTTTTTGATGATCTCTCTATTTTAAATTCATTATTTCAATAAAACATCACATGCATAATTTTGTATGAAAAACGGTTGAAACCAAAGCCTTGTTAGAAAGCGCCCTCTTGTGTTTTAATGGTTCTTTTTGAATGATAACGGGCTTTTCACTTAGTCATTTGTAATTTTGTATACCTTTCGAGCATGGTGGAGTTATAACTATTAGTTTATAATGTTTCTGTCCAGGTTTGGTTACTAAAGTCCAGCCTTACCAAAACTGTACTATGTACCCCTTTAAATCATATATTTATCATGGTACAAGATGACACTTTTCTCAGTGTTCTGGTTTCGTCATCAAACAAGTTGACACTGGAAGGAAGTTCACTCTGCAGTGTGTTCATATCCTGTCTCCACTAGGTCAGAGGAAGAAGTACAGAACACTTGGACCACTTTGTTTAAAGGGATCAAAATCCACAAAACTTGCTTCTAAAGATTAGAACTCTAGTGGTTCTCACATAACTTGTTGTATTCATATTTACCAATAGAAGCATGCAGCAGGTTTCTGTTTTCCAAATTTCTCTTTCGTTATAAAGATACTCATGATTGAAGTGTTCAGATTTGAAAGTCTCCCTGGGAGAATTTCAACTGTGTTAGTGCAATGAGTTGGCAAATATTACTTTACATTTTTGCTCATTACTTGGTCATATTTAAAAACATGACATTAATTAACCATGGAATTTTCACACATCACTTGGTGGACATATCTGATCACAGAAATAC
This sequence comes from Echinarachnius parma, assembly GCA_037951105.1. Taxonomy (NCBI): domain Eukaryota; kingdom Metazoa; phylum Echinodermata; class Echinoidea; order Clypeasteroida; family Echinarachniidae; genus Echinarachnius; species Echinarachnius parma. The sequence continues at coordinate 13,426 of JBAMJV010014384.1, forward strand.
ACATTTTATCAAACCATCATCAATTTTTGTACAAGTTAACAAAGTTACTAGATCCCTAAAAGTCCAGGGTCGCAGAATTCAACTTTACGTATTAGTTAAATCTAATTTGCCCATCCACATCTGATAAAATAATCAGTTACATGGTTTTACATTGTATTTCTATCAAACCAGTTTGTCATCAAACAAGATCACGCTGGAAGTTCATGGTCCTGTGTCTCTTTGAATTCGGTCTCTGTACAAGGAAGGAAGCTGTGCAGATAACTTGGACCTAGTTTCTATGAAAGTCCAGGGTCACAGAATTCAACTTAGAAAAAAAAAGAGTTTTCCAATTTGTCCATGTCCACCAGACATCTGATGAAATAATCAGTAACATGGTTTCACATTGTGTATATTTCCACCAGTTTGTTATCAAACAAGTTCACACAGTTCAAGATCCAGTGTCTCCAAGTGCAGAACATTCGGCCCAGTTTAAATTGATACAGCTCTGAAAGTCCAGGGTCATAGAATGCAACTTAAAGATCAAATTCAGTCATCCACCTCTGAAGAAGTAATCAGTCACATTGTTTTATAATTTACATCAAATGTATTTCCACCAGTTTGACATCAAACAAGTTCATGCTGATAGTATGATAATGGGTCTAAATCGCCCAAGTCCTGTGTATTTTTCACTGACGCGATGTGATGTTTCCCACCTGCCACCCCTGGGACCCCCCCCCCCCCCCCCCTCCCCACAATTTCATGCTGAAAGTTCAATATCCAATGAGTGCTTTATACTGGCTCTGCTAAGAAAATGTAGTGTACATTCAAGTCTTCCATTACCCTGAGGCCTGAGCGTGAATCAACCCCTTGCCTACCAGAACCTGGTTGGCGTGTTACAAGGTCTATGGGGATTTCAGAATCTGGAAGAGAACAGGATTTTGTCGTGTTGTTGTTTTTGTTTTGTTGAGGTGGTATTGAAAGGATTTTATTCCAGTGAAAACAAGTTAAAAGTCACAGTTTTAAGTAAATTACTTTAAAAAATGGGCTTTTGTTGAGGTGGTATTGAAAGGATTTTATTCCATTAAACCAGTGAAAACAAGTCACTGTTTTAAGTAAATTACTTAAAGGGACTTAGTAACATTGTCCAAATCCTCAAAATAAAATTTAAATTCTAGCGGTTCCCTTATACCTTGTTGTATTTGTATTAACAATAAAATCATGGGACAGGTTTCGGTTTTTCAAATTTCCCTTTCGTTACAAAGATATGTATGATTGAAGTATTCAGATAAGAAAAACTCCGGGTGAGTTTTTCTTCCGTGTACAAAGTGAGTGCAGTGAGTTACTGAATATCACTTTGCATTTTCGCTCATTACTTGGCCATACAATGTTCATTTGACTTGAAATTTTCACACAATACCCTGTGGACATATGAGATAACAACAATATACATTGCCTCAACCATTCATCACTTTTTGCACATGTCAACAAAGTTACTAGATCCCTTTAAAACAATGAGCTTTTGTTGCGCTGGATCTGAGTGGGTTAAATCAAGCACACCAGTAAAAACAAGTTTAGGGTCACCCTTTTCAGTATTTATTAACCATTTCATTGCAATTGGTAGTGGACATGTACTTTTAAAATCTATCATGTACGTGAAGTCTGTACTAATGTACATCTACTTCGTACTTAGTGGAGTTCTAATAGTATTGTAAGTTGAAAAATGCCTGTGGCGAAGCTTTGTTTTGCTGTCTGAGTTAAATGTATGTATTTAAAGAGTTTTTATGGAAAAAACCCCCCATTAAATGTTGTTTTTGTCATAAACTTACTTTACTCATGGCATATAATGTAGAATGTATATTTTTGAAGATTTTATTAAATCAGTATCACACATTTTCTTATTATTTTCATAGTTTGTCATTGGGTCTATATATTCACAATTATCTTGAATCGGTCAACATGGTTTTTATTGGTTTGTAGTTTGTACATAAAAACCCTTCATTTTTGTCCACAAATATATGAACTTATGAAGATTTTTGTTGCAAAACACAATATCTAAATTTGTGTAAATTTAAGATCTTTGGGAATCAAGCTGCTGAAAAATTATAAAAATTAAACTTTGAAATTGTTTCAGGATTTTTGGTGATTGTATCTTCTGATGTACAGTGAGCAAAACATGATTTTAAAGGCGTTAATTTGTTTCATAAAATGACAGCCTTGCTTTAAGGAGTGGTCACACTGAACACGAATCCCCACGAATAGACCCACGAATGCAGTACGAATTGGTACAAATCTATGGCAAGCCGTTTTAACATCTATTCCTATTTCTTGATATCAATAATTGAATTATTGATATCAGTTTATTTCTTGATATCAAGTATTACCAATACGGTACCGAAAAGTATTTCTTGATATCAAGAATGCATTTCTTGATATCGAGAATGCATTTCTTGATATCAAGAATTCGATTTCTTGATATCAAGAATTGAATTCTTGATATTAAGAAATAGGAATAAATGTTAAAAACGGCTTGCCATTGATTTGTACCAATTCGTACTGCATTCGTGGGTCTATTCGTGGGGATTCGTGTTCAGTATGACCACTCCTTTAACATTTTAAAATGACAACTCGCCAAGTGCAAAATAATTCTTATTTTCCTGGCAGGATAAAGTCTCCACTCATTTAACACAAATATTATCGTAGCACTGTTTTGTTTCTTGCATGATTTTTGCTAAAAAGTATGAATTATTCAAGTTGTTTGTTTCATCTAGATATTTCACCATGCCTCGAGCCCAAAATTAATTGAGATGCACCCATGACAATAAGTGTCTGCCCCAGCAAGCAAAAATATTTATTTTTAGCTGGAAAAATACTTATTTTTGTCTCGTCAATTATAATTATTGGTATAGGTCTGTAATTTAACAAAAAAGTTATTCTGCTTTGTGCACGGTGGAGGGGGGCGTTGGACTAGTTGTTGTTTTTGTAGACTTACTTTACAGTTTGTGTACATGTCTGCCACTATAGAAAGAAAAAAAAAAGCATCTTCTAGCTATCTCTAAATGTTAGTGAAAACAAAGATGGTTTATTATTCTACAGGCTTTTATTAAACAGGCTTGACAGCATATTTTTTTAAACTAACATTTTAAAAGATTATTTTGTGAGAGCTTGAGGATGAAATATTTAAATACCTTAGCTGTAAAAAGAAGCGTTGTTGACATACATCTGCAGTTGTTTTTTGCGCGGGTTGTTTGAGAAATATGGAACTGGTCAATTATCTCGGGAGCGGATTTGAGGCGTCGCCCCTCCCGGGTTTAATCCCACTTTCTAATTCTGAAAATCCTGCATCAGTTCATGTAAGTTCATGTTAATGCCTTAAGTAGGGTTTTGTGATCTTCCTTAGATATTTCATGCACCAAAACATGTTTGGATTATGTGTGTTGATGTAAAATGGTGTTCTTGAACATGTACAAGTATTAAGTCTATTAGCTAATCTGGTGCATTGGCTTACATGTATTACGTAGTGTTGAGAATGTTAAAGGACCCTCCACCCCTCATGAACTTTAATGAACAACGTGTACAATTCATATATTATTTCCCTTTTTATGTTAGAATACGCATTAAAATGCTTTCTGAGATGTTTGTGAAAGTATTTATTGTCCAATCTTCAGAACATTGCTCAGTTTTCTTTCCAAAAAAATACACGGGGGCAAAGGGCGATTCGCCCCCGATACCTTTGGAATCGCCCCCGTGAGCCACGGCACAGGGGCGGGAAAAAAAAAAAATAAAAAAAAAAATCTTTTTGCATGATCGGAAAGCGCCAGAAACGTACCAAACATGGCATAATCGGATAGATCACATCATGATAATCATTTATTAGACCCTTGAGCAGTGAAAACGATGTAAAAAAAAAAGAGCCCCCGTGAGCCCCAAAATAGCCCTTTTTTTTCACGAGGGCGTTTTTCTCTCTCAAAATTTTAAAAATCGCCCTCGTGAAAAAAAAAGTATTTTTTTGGTTGGGTAAACATGAGCATTTTATTTCATGTACTCCCAGCAAATAATGTCAATATTGTTATTTACATTATTAACATAATTTGTTGTGTTTGTTTAATTGCATTGTTTCACTATGGATAGAGCAACCAGGGCTTTGCATGTCTGTAAACTTATGTGAAACATGGCCAAACATCAACAAGGAACTAGCAGAAATATTTTTTCCTGTAAAGTGTGAAAAGTCTGTTTCCCCAACAATATCAATATTGTATGTTTTCTGATATTAACGTCTATATTTTTGTTTTTGTTTTGTTTTACTAGGGGGAGAAGAACCAGGGTTTCGCATGTCTGTACAATAACATGAAACATGGCCAGACATCGACAAAGGAACTGGCAGAATTCTTCAAAGAAAGGTAAGAGTTATGTCAAAAATTTGTTTTTTTAGTAATTTCAGGGTTTTATCCAAGTAAAATGTTGCAGCATTACCAAAATATAACTCTTTTGGCATTTGAATCCTTCTTGTAATTATATGTTCTTTGTCTTATGAAATGCTTGCAGTAGACATGTAAATATTGACAAAATTGAATTGGCAAAGGTGTGAATTTGGGGTAACATTGTGACATTGCCAAACTTCCACATGGATGCAATACAGTACAGTGTCTGCCAACTTTCATTGTTTCATTGGTTATATCGATGATACTCATGGTAGTACATTACATACATGTGCATGTCTATTGTATTGGAAAGTATGTGACAATTATTGTTAAATTGAAGTGTAGTTTGGACTCTTGTAGCAAAGGTTGATGGGATGATAATACAAGGAACCAGGTAAACAATGAATGCTATCTTGATCTCTGTAAGTTATCCTACAGTGTAGAAATAAGCTTTGTGTCCCTGATTATGGAGTATAGATTTTCAGTATAGAATATATATATGGCAATAGGTGAAAAGCTCTCAACACTTTAGTCAGGGCTCGACACTAGCACTTGCCCTATTGCCCGGGGCAAGTAAAAAATGATGTCGGGCAAGTAAAATGTCATAAATGGTCTAGTTTGGTTGCCAGTTCAGGCAACTTACCAATTCTGTGAAACTTCAAGAGAAACTGTTATTCACAAGGTGTAAATCTCATCTAGAAGTAAGCGGGCAAGTACATTTTCTGTTTGGGCAAGTACAATTTGAAAATTTATGAATCTACTTGCTCGAATGGGCAAGTAGAGAAAAAAGTTAGTGTGGAGGCTTGCTTTAGTGTAAGAGAATGAAACCTAGGGTTAAAATATTTTGATGCAATCGATCGAAAAAGCAAATAAAAGACATGGTTTATATTATAACGAAACTACTTGAAGTGTCATTTACATTCTGTATTTCAATGTTGCATTTTTTAAAGCCTTTATACTTCACATACACCAAGGAGAGAGCACAGTATATTTGTCAATAAAGGTTTCCAAAAATTTGTTTAGCATTCGTTTGCCCGTTATTCAGTAAGACAATATGTTTTTGTTTCCAAATAAAGAACAGGTAGTATTATTTGTGGGAAGATTCTCAGATGACATTCAGATAACAAACTGAGACAAAAAATGATGTGGCATGCTTTGTTATGCTAGTGTTCGTTTCTAGTGTAGATTTCAAGCAATCGTCAGGCATGATCTATCTGTTTTCAACACAATGGATCTAACTCATCCAAGTGTTGATTGAGGTGGTAAGATCGGATACCGTAATGCAATGATGCGCAAGTCTGCGCATTGCACAGAGGCGGCAAAGCGTTCCCGTCTGTCACGGGATACGGCGGCGAGGATAATATTGCTTCCTAGACGTCAGAGGCGTAATTACCCCTGGGGTCACCTGATCGAGTGACCAAAGTCAGAGTGACCGAGTCAGACTGACCGATTCGATCGACTGAGATCATGCGATGAGATCACACTGGTGTGGACGGACGTGGGGAACAACACCCCCTAGTGTGAATAAGAACACTTCCAAGTACTGAGTGTGGTGTGTATGCATGGTTTGTGTGGATAATGTTCATACATGAACAGTCAAACCTGTGTATAATGACCACCTAAGTGAAGCAAGAAAAGTGGAGCAGTTGACCTCTATAGATGTTCCATAACATTCTTTTCTCTGCAGGGGATCCCTTTTGGTGGCCACTGTAGGCAGGTTGGCTGCTATAGACAGGTGGCCACTAACTTACTAAGACAGGTTCAACATTATTGTTCATACAAGTTTATATGTATTCAGGGCTTCAAATTAGCACAAACCTGTTGGACAGGGGCCACCAAAAATATGAGTTTCTGGCTACCACCTTACATAGTTTGATGAATATCAGATTTTACTTGTCCGAATTGGGCATTGAAATAAATTCTTTGTTTTGGGCAACCCAATCCTTGTTCCGGGCAAACACAGTTTGATATGTTTCTAGTCTACTTGCCCCAACCAGGTCACTCGGAAAAAAGTGAATTGCTAGCATTGATGTATTGTATGTGAGCTCAAATGTGCTCAATGCCACTTGACCAGAGCCCCGTTGCAGAAAGTTTAATTTAATTGTAAGTAAGATCATTTGTTCTAAATGCTCAAATCTGATCTGTTGAAATGCACAGATTTTCTGACTTAAAGGGGTAATTCGGTTTTGGTATAGAGGGCGCTGCACAAAATAATTTTTTGTGAGATAATGAAAGACTGAGTGTAAAATTTGAAAGAGCATACAATTTTAATGGCAGAATAAACTTTATTTGATCAAAATCGGTTCAGAAACGGCGGAAATATCAATAAATATATCCGATAGTAATAAATCTGGGGCCCAGATATATTCAATGATTTTTTTTAAAATTGAAAAAATGCTTGTTCACTTTTTCAAAAAATTTCAAAAGAAGGTTTTAAAATAGTTGGTAATGATCTCTCTATTTAATCATTATTTCAACAAAACATCACATGCATAATTTTGTATAAAAAATAGTTGAAACCAATGCTTTTTTAGAGAGCGCCCTCTTGTGTTTTAATGGCTCTCTTTGAATGATAACAGGCTTTTTACAAAGTCATTTGTAATTTTCTATACTTTTCGAGCATGGTGGAGTTATAACTATTAGTTTGTAATGTTATTGTGCAGGTTTTGCTCAGCCTCACCAAAACTGTACTACCCCTTCTCTTTCTGTAATGGGGCCCAGGTGCTACATGTTGATGTCTAGACTGGATATCTTAGAAAATAATCAGAATAGAATGGAATGATTACATGTACTTACTACAAGTTATATACTCTGGGGTAAATGATTATGATTCTGGAAGTTGGATAGCTTGATGTAGTGACTATGCTGTGTCATTTGCAGACATCATACAAAAATTGCTACATTACATGTACCTGTAGACGTATAAATGTAGTATTATGCACACTAGTATAGATTTCTATCACCACTATTGCATGCATACATTTCAGGGTCTAGACACAGAACGGGAACATGGGAACAAATATATTATCAGTTCTAACAAATCTACATGTAGTACAACTACAAGTCAAAGAAAATGAGATCAATACAAATGAATTTACGTAGGGAGAAATGATAACATCTGGATATATTTTCTGGGTTAACAAATTCAGTAGCTGGTGGGATGAGATGAGTATGTACATGTAGTGTAGACATGTACTGCATCAGCATCTTACATGTTACCTAATAGTTACATATATATTGAGTGCATGGTGGCAAGTCGAATTCTGAATCAAGATTGAGAAAGAGAAATAAGAGATTTAAATTTTACATGGGACAGATGATAACCACTGGATGTATTTTCTGGGTTAACGAATTCAGTAGCTGGTGAGATGAGATGATACATGTAGTATATATTGCATCATTGTGTGGCAACAATGTATGTACACTGCTTACATGGTGTCACATTGAATTCAGAGTCAAGATTGAGAACGAGACATAAGAAATTTAATTTTACTTGGGACAAACGATAACCACTGGATGTATTTTCTGGGTTAACAAATTCAGTGGCTTGTGAGATGAGATGATACATGTTCAAGTAGTATTCATGTATATTGCATCATCGTGTGATATGTTATGTACATGTTACACTGCTTGCACGGTGTCAAGATTGAGAAAGATAAATAAAATAAGTGGAAGAAATTATAATGATAACCACTGGATGTATTTTCCTGGTTAACAAATTCAGTGGCGGGTGAGATGAGATGATACACATTATACTGCATCATCGTGTTACATGTGTATTGGGGGACATTTTAAACAGGACTGGACACTAGCACTTGCCCGATCGCCAGGGGCATGTAAAAGATGATTTCGGACAAGTAAATGATAAAATGGTATAGTTTGGTTGCCCGATTGGGCAACTATCATTCCTCTTCAACTACAAGAGAAATTTTTTTTTCATTGTGTGAATCTCATCTAGAAACAAATGAGAAACTCGCCTTGTAGATTGAGCTAC
>JBAMJV010014385.1:0-34449 GCA_037951105.1 Echinarachnius parma
TGTCTGAAATCTAAAAGCTTCCGGGGGCTTCGCCCCCTGGGACCCCCATTATTGTCCCCAAATGTGGGTGCCCCAAAGTCAGGTCTTCGAGCCATCAAGACACTTCAATGAGCGCATAATAAAACTTCCGGGCATGCCAATGTGGGGCTTTTAGCTCTCTCCGTGGTCACTCTGGAAAATTTTTCAAATTTCGCCCCCCCCAATCGCAAAAACGGATCGACGCCCCTGATTATAGCTATTTAATTGAATTATTTTGTCATGTATCCAAACCTGTCGAGTCAATTTGTTGACGAATCGTACATAAAGGACATTTTGATTAAAGTACCAAATACATAATTAAAGAAGAAGATAATCTTATTATGTATATTGTCAAACAGGTAGGCTAAATGGTAGAATTTGTTATGTAAGCTTTATTTTGGGCTACAGGAATGTAAACATTCCTGTTTTTACTTGCTTGTCTGGGATACGAGAGGGAAAAAAAAAGTTAATTTCGTTGCAATATTGCTTTGTCTTTCCCCAGGATATTGCTTTGTTGACCACGATCCCGAGCGCTGCGAGTACTACCAGACGGAGAGTCAGAACGTGAAGTCCCGCTGGTACTGCCAGCTGCCGTTCTCATACATCCAGGAGAACTGGAACGCAAACAGAAACAGACCGAAGATCCCACACACCCAGGAAGCGTGCGAGGTAAGAAACAAAAACAGGCTTAAAGTGATCCATGTAAAGTGTCAGATATTGCACAAAATGACATTTGAGACTTCAATCCTATATCAATATCATTGTAAAATACAATTAGAAGATTTGTGAAAAGTTTGAAGGAAAACGTCCACTATTTACCTAGTGAAAAAAACGATCATGAGTTCATATTTCATTACCGAATACTGATGGCCTGCCATAGATTTGTTGCAGTAATAATCGTCCGTTTGACGATATCCGCACCCGTGTATACAGACGGTACAGAATTTGCGCGCGCTCAGCTCAACGACTCGTCGTGCTGCCGAAGTTTCGGCTACTCCGCAGGCCATGTCTGTGATCGCGTGGCGCGCCGCCGGCCGCGGCGGGCGTGTTCAACTACGGCAATTGTACGTTTTACCAAAAGCGTTGGCTAACGCTTTTGAAATGATGATTTTCAATGATAATTATTTTCATACTGAAGGGACATTTGAACAAATCTAACCCTATTTTATTCTTTTCTTACCATAAGCTAAACAACACGGCAGAAGAGAACTGAGGAAGCTCCAAGTAATTTTCGTGGAGTTAGACACTTTACATGGATCACTTTAACTTTTATATATCCTCCATAATCTAAATAGAGGTAAAAATAGTAGCCATTAGATTTCCAATCTTATGATTTCGGTTAATTCATATCCGTTTTCGGGAAACTGGTAAAATATATTTCAAAAGTACATTTTTAAATTAATTTTTGTTTTATTTTTATAAATGACTTCTCCTTATTGCAAATTGCTGGCAGGCACTTGAGATCGAAGATGCGGCTGGTGGTAAACGTGACTACGGGTGTGTGGGCAGAGGCCCCCTCGCACAACGTCTCGGCCCCGGTTTGCCGCGAGAACCACTGGAGTAGGGACAATCACCTTGGTAACGGGATCAACGGTCAGCCCAACACGTTCAACTGGACCATACCAGAGACCCTCCATGAGAGTTGTGCTCTTCGTATCAGGTTAGAGGCAAATGCTGCTGAAATATTTAGTTGTGATTCATACATGTATTTTTTCTTGGGGGGGGGTAGATATTATTTGATATTATTTCAGATAAAACATCTACTATTTATGGACAATAAGTATCAATTATCAGTTAAAATTATATGTCATCTTCCATATGATTTATTTCAGATACAACATCTCAACTGGGGAGTATGAAGGCTTTGACGGATCTACCACAGCTGAGCTGAATGCCGAGGGCAACGCAGACAGTACGCTTGACGTATACACAAAGTAGGTCATAATATCAATCTCATAGTCAACCAATCTACATTCTAAAGCCCTCCGCACACAGAGCCGACTCGAACCGATCCGACTGGTTTTCAGCTCAGTATACGTTGCCTCAGGACTCCTGTTTTGCCAGTCAAGAGCCAGTCGGAGATCATTCGAGGCCCATTCAACATATTGAATAGTCTAGGAATGAGCGAAACCGACTCTAGCCTGAGTGAAAACCATGCGGATCGGGTCAAGTCGGTTCTGAGTGCGGAGGGCTTAATGAATGTACAATAAACACATCTTGATCTTGATCTTGATGGGCACTATTGAACAGTTACAACTAGAACAACACTTTATGGGTTGCTTAGTTGCTTTTTTCTGCTCGTTGCTGGCTGAGTATTAATTTTCTACATAATAATATGTGTGCACATATACCCCTTAACAAGCAGAAGGCCTTCGCTAAGCATTCCCACAAGTAGTCACATGTCTTCAATTATCACACAGGTCTTCGATTATCACATTATGTAGTCAATGGTCTTCCAAAGTATTCGAATGCTTATAAGCAGTCCGTAAGCCTTCCCACGGAAGTCTTCGAAGGCTTATAGGCAGTCCGTAAGCCTTCCCACGGAAGTCTTCGGAGGCTTATAAGCCTTCCTACGGACAATTTAATATGCAAATTAGGTATGGACTGCTTCAGTATAAGCCTCTGACTGCGTAATCTGAAGCTTTAATAAGCCTTCGACTGCTTAACCTGAAGCTTTAATAATCCTTCGACTGCTTAATCTGAAGGCTCTAATAAGCCTTCGACTGCCTAACCTGAAGCTTTAATAAGCCTTCGACTGCATAATCTGAAGGCTCTTATAAGCCTTCGACTGCTTAACCTGAAGCTCTAATAAGCCTTCGACTGCTTAACCTGAAGCTTTAACAAGCCTTCGACTGCTTAATCTGAAGGCTCTAATAAGCCTTTGACTGCTTACTTGAAGCTCTAATAAACCTTCAATTGCTTCTTGCTATGAGCCTACGAAGAGTAAATTTTAAAGCTATTCTGTAAGATTAAAGTTATTCTTATAAATATTTAAGTATATGATAATCAAGCTGAATTTCCACGTCATGCAGCATGATTGAATTGTAATTCAGAAATGTAGCTATTTCTGACATTATACAGCCAGATCGACTCAATTGGAAGTTACAAGCATACATGTATAAACAGTCTGTAAATTCACAACCATTATACTGAAAATAATTAGCACACACCAAACTCCTTGAGTGGGACTGTTGTGTTCTTTTGAATATATATAGCACTGGCATGTAATGATTCATTCAAGTCAATTAAGTAGTCATTACTTATCAATTAATTGGCCTATACTGTTAAATGGGATTATTAGTGATGCATACATGTAGGAATGATGAAAGTGCACTATCAATCTTACCTAAAACTTTAATATATTCCACCAGAATAGCTTCTGTAGACTGCATGCATGCTTCCATTGACTTTCAGTTATTGCAGGTGCATGACGGGCAGTATTTCCCCCCCCCCCCCGAAATTAGTTTTTACTGCTATAAGCCTTCGTACAATTAGGCCTTCTAACCTTTGACTACCGGTTACTAAGACCAATTCTTCGACTGCTTAATCATGAAGGCCATGACTCGCAATTACAAGAAGGTCTTCAAAGGCCATAACTGCTTCTATAATATTTGGTTAAGCAGTCTGATGGCTTCGAAGGTTTAGAGACTGCCTAACAGGGGCGTCGATCCTGGGGGGGGGGGGGGGGGGCGGTCGCCCCCCCCCCCCCCCCCCCCCCCAATGAAAATATCTCATTAACATTCATCATTTGATATGATGATTGATGATTCTGGATTGTCCTACTTACATCTGCAGGTATGGTTTGACCGAGGAAGAAGCGCAGGACAGAGGATACGTGTTTGAGAATAACCCCAACGTCCAGATGTTCACTGATGCTCCCGACGGGGATAACTTCAACCTCCAGCTTGCCATCAACACGGCGCAGCTTGGACGCACATTCCAGGATAGGTTAGTGGTTAAAGTTTATCATTATTCTGTTCAATTTTAGTTTGTTTCTACGATTTACAAGAACTTGTAAATACCAAATATGGAAAATAAATGTGACCCCTAAGACTAAGTCACAAAGCAATAATTACAACAAAAAAACAGCGCATAAGTTTGCATTTAGGCTGTTAATATATTTCAGTAGGCTGAACAAATTAATTCGTCATATTTTATGTTTTCAGATTTGAGCATCATCAGGGAATTGTGAAGAAGTTTGGGGGAATTTTACTTTCATGTTAATTTGCATAGATCAATCTTCAATATATCAGAATTGTTCTTTGTATGAAACTGGCCTAAAATAAGAAAAGTTTGAGAAATAATATAAATTGTTTTCTTTGTTTTTTATTATGTTCTCAGTACAGAACATGTTATCTTATCTTTAATTTAACCCGATCAAGTATACTTACAATATTGGGTATCGTATGCCGTGTATCGATAATGCATACTAAATTAAAGCAAGTTTTGTTTTGTTATTGTAACACGATCAAATATGGTTCTGGAATGCTGACTCATATGTTTGTTAATACTTGTATTAATTAATTTCCACATTACAGGTCCCACACTTTTGCCATCCGTGCGCCACCTGCAGAAGTAGGGGAACAGAAGGTGTACAATCTGAACGTGAGGGGGAAGCGTGGAAACATCGTCCAGGTGTTCCCCGCTGTGGAGTATGACTTCGTTCCTAACGAACTCAACTTGATGCCCGGAGAATTTGTCCATCCCCAGTAAGGATTTGTTTGTTTCTTTTTTTTTGCCCGATGCCACAACCCTTTACAACTTTGTTGACCTGCTCCTTTCTAGACTTTGTAATTCAGGGCCACCAGGTTTTAGCATGATTTGAGTTTACGATATTTGTACATGTATTATCGGCAGTCATTTCAAAAAATAATTCATCATGAATAAATGAATCTATTTACTTAAAAAGTCAATACAGAATTTGTTTACCAATTCAAGATAAATGTAATAAAGCTAACAATAATTTGATGTTAATCAGAGGAGAATTCATAATAGATTTTATCATTTCTTCAAAACGACATTTTGATATATAGTCAGTAATGTTTGATTAACAAAATGTATTTTTGTACTTTTAGTTGGTATTTTGTCCCCAGCAGCAATGCATAACACCACTTTCACTTTTTACCCCTAATTAAAGGTGGACAGGGTCGAATTCCAACCCCAACAATAACGACGGTCAGGGTCGGCAGGGGACAGATCGCAGCAACATTGCCCTCTTGAAGGAGCAGAACTTCCCTGAGGGCACCAAGGCATACTTTGAGCCCTATGGAGTGAGCGGTCAGTACGGCAACAGCTACCCAAAGCATATCAGCAACACCACCTTCCTGGGGGTGACTGAACAACAGCTGGTCAACTTTGCAGTGCTCCAACCAGGTAGGTTTAGTTGTCATAGTAACTAGTAGCTTGTAGCTTGTAGCTTGTAATCCTTTTCTAACAGAGTTCACTACAAGACTTTTGGCTTGAATGGTCAGCATGACAACATATATGCAAAGCATATTGGCAACACCACCTTCCAGGGAATGAGTGAACAACAGCAGGTCAAGGTTGTAGTTCTCCAGCCAGGTTGGTTCAATTGTCATTCATCTACCATCTTAAAGGAAATACATTTGTTCTGGCATTACATTTTGTTTTCGAACCGAGGTTATAAACAGACATGTGGCCTGAATGGTCAGTACGACAACAGCTACCCTTACTGGGAATGACCGAACAACAGCTCATGAATGTTGCTGTTTTCCAGCCAGGTAGGTTTAATTGCCAGAGTGTAATTATAGTCTTTAGGAACTAAATTATGTTGTAATTAAGTACGTCGTATTGTGTATTTGTGTTCATCTTTGGGACCGAGTTTGAAACAAGACTTGTGGCCAGAGTCAGCAGGATGGCGATAGCTATCAACGGCATATCGGCAACACATATCCATACTTAAAATCTTTTAATGTCATCATTGACTATATAATCTTTGTTATTACGTAGTGATTTGGTCAATATGTTATTCTCACTATCATTGTGTCATCGTTAGTACCATCATATTCATTTTTATCATCATCATCATCATCTCCTTTATCAAAATATGTCATTATTCATTGCATTTTGTCTTAAATTCCATCAGGCCAGTTCCGTGGTGAGATGTCGGAGCTCGATGATGCGGGCACGTACTTTGACGCTAAGCCCATGAAGGTGACGGAGACGGGAACGTACCACTACATGTGCACTCGCAACAACAACTTCTCCAATCGCTCGCAGAAGGGGCGAATCGTCGCCGGGGTCCAGCAGGTCCAATATGGGGCTATTGGTTACACCGGTGGTAGCGTCACCACTTCCCATAGGTGAGTGTTGATATAGGAGTGAAATAATACAGGAGCCTAGTTTACTGTTTGTCATTAATAAGAAAAAACGAGTCTAGCATGTGTATGATAATATTACTGTTCCTTGCAGTGAGCTTGACTTCCTACCTGAACCACCAGTCCTGCAGAACATCAAAGTCATTGGGGTCCAAGGGGCCAAGCAATGAGAAATTCACCACGTGGTTAATGTCATCACCCCCCTGTAACATAGGTTGTTAAATAATAATAGTATAATCTCCCTGATATTTCTAGTGAGCTGAACTTCCGGCAGGGTGACCTGGACCACCTGGAGGACATCAAGGTGGTGGAGTGGGATCCCAACCAGGGCAAGTGGGAGATCGAGCAGGTGCAGGGCGACCCCAACCAGATCCCCGGACAGGTCATCGAGAGCAACTTCGTCACCGTGTACCCCGTCGGCCAAATCACGACGTCAGACCGCCAATTCACACTCCAACTTAAGCTCAACGGCACGTCCTCCGACAACCTGGAGCTGTACCGAAGCGACCCGGACAACTTCGCAACGTGGGAGAAGATGGAGTACACGCGCAACGGGAATGCGCTTGCGGTGATGACCCAGACTGGAGGCACGTATGTGGTGACGGGGTCGACGAACGCCGGTCAGATCGCTGGCATCGTTATCGGCGTGCTGGCAGCCGTTGTCCTGGTTGTGGGTGCAGTTGTCTACTTTAAGATGCATCCGGACAAGCTGGCTGGTCTTACAAATAACACTGTGTAAAGACTTTGGAATAAAGAAGGTTAAAGGTTGTTAGGATTCGTTATTTAAACGTGTGTTGCCAGTTTGCGAACGCCCTGGGCGGGGTGCGTAACACACAAACTAGCTTTAATAGTTCAAAATGGCCACCCGTGGCGTAGCATCCCTACACATGATGATCTTGTAAGAGTTATGTCTAAGACTGTGAAGTAGAGTCAAAGAGAGTCAATTCATTACCAAATTCTACTTTTTTTTCTGCACAAGGAGAATTCATTATGGTATATGTGCCTCTCACTGCCTTCTAACTACTGTACTCTGATCATAGATCTACTAGTATCCTAGACTATAAAATATTGTCTACAAATTATATCTTTACACGATTCCACCACATACCTCAAGCCTTTGAATTTGATATGACTTGTGTCTTGGCATATGTGAATGGCATATTGAAAGAAAGCCATGATATGCGCGATGTGATATTTTTCAGATACTATATATGGGGACGATGTTTTGGTAATTTATAGATTCTATATATAGCACGTTTACATCTTTCTCTGTTAATTTACTGAGATGTAAATAGTATGTTGGCACAAAGCACTATAATATTGAGTATTTAATTAAAAAGTGATTATAAAATGTTTGGTTTATTACAATTGTATGCAAGCTGCATTATCCAGGAATCTTTCACATTTTCCTGTTGTGATTTTCCTTTTCAATGAGATATCTCACATTATAATTATGGTTTTAACACCTTTTTCTTGTTGTTACTATACTCGGTTACTGCATATTGTTCATACGTATACATATATTTATTGAGAAGAGCAAACAGGATGATGATACTTCTCTTTTTTCTGTGCCCTGGTAAATTTATGTCAGCAAAAAGGTGCTAGTCACTGTTTTACGCAAAATTTTACAGAATAATGATTTTCTATGCTATCAACCAAAGAAAACTGCATGCAGTCTGGTCAAGATCTATACAAATATGTCAAAAGGTGCCTCATTGGCAAATTTGAATATTTTGAAGTGCTTTTGAATAACGAAATAATTGAAATGTAATTGTTCTTGTCTTTTCAGATTGTGGCTTTCATGTTCTTCCATGTACTTCATGAAAAAAGAATGTTGTTGAGGGTTACAACTTGTGCTATATTATATCTTATCTCAGGGGTTGTTCTATTTCACTAAAAACTGGAAATGATGTCAGCATCTATCTAATCACTAGAACACGATCCTAAAATCGATGTTAGTGTTTAGTGAAACACCCTATATGTGTTATTATCTACATTACTTAACAATATATAATACATGTTGTTATAGTTAAGTTGAATGGAAATGTAATATGTGTTCGTGTATGCAAACAGTAATAGAGCCATCACATACCTTTTCATGATGAATAAAACAACAATTTTATGTCAATGGTGATGTCTATGAAAAGTTATATAAATCTCTGAAAAAAATTATATGTGAACTTTTGCAGAAGCTTGATTATCTAGTTGTGTTATGGTTGTTAACATTCAGATATAGTTATTATTCATTGCCAGTTCGTAATACTCATATTTGTTGTTAAATAGAAAGCAAAAAGAGTTATTGATTTATAGTTTTTATCATGATACCTTTTTACTTGCAAATTTATCCTGAGAATGTGTGTGTGCTTTTCCATTGATCCAAAGTACTATTATGATTAACAATAATGTTGACGTCATTCGATGGAAATGTCTACCTTTGCTGAGTATTTGTTCTATCAATATGTGTAAAATCTTGCTATGTAACTCTTTCAATGAGTGGTGTGGATCATTGACCACTAAATATATTCGAGTTGCATGTGAGTGAAGAAAACAATATGTGTGTGAATTAAACCACCAATGACAGCGATAAACTGATCAACATTGATAACAACTTACTTCGGACAACGACTACTCATTTTATTGAAGTTTATCTGAATTTGTTTGATGCAGAATTTCATCCGCTGGACGGATAGTGTGTTTTTATTTTACGAATATTGAGTATCTGGGAATCCTTCGACAAAAACTTGTTGTTATAATAATTATTGCCAGATGTTTTTATTGTTATTTGAGTTCATATTTACGAGGTTATTGTTATGTTTATAATACATGTATGGGAGATTTACACTAACACTATAATTAGGTTACAATGAATGTGTATAAGTTGTATTTGTATAGAACATCACTATTAACACTTGTGAGTCATTATTGCAATTAAAGAATATTCATATTTTTGCACTTTACATAAATTATTTGAACCTTGCATTGATGTTTATATTGTACAGTGAAACATTATTATAACGAGCGCCTTGGGTCCATTAAATTTACCTCGATACAGTATCATACGGCAGTGCACTGGCTCTCCAGGGCAGCACCAAAATGACGCGCTTTTAAGGAGATATTTTCATCAAGTATCAGATATCTTGTTGTATCAGGGCTTAAAGGGACTTAGTAACATTGTCCAAATCCTCAAAATAAAATTGTAATTCTAGCGGTTCCCTTATACCTTGCTGTATTCGTATTAACAATAAAATCATGGGACAGCTTTCGGTTTTCAAATTTCCCTTTCGTTACAAAGATATGTACGATCGAAGTATTCAGATAAGAAAAACTCCGGGCGAGTTTTTCATCCCTGTACAAAGTGAGTGCAGTGAGTTAGTGACCTATCACTTATTCCACTTTGCATTTTCGCTCATTACTCGGCCATGCAACGTCCATTTGACTTGAAATTTTCACACAATACCCTGTGGACATATGAGATAACAAAAATATACATTGCATCAACCATTCATCACTTTTTGCACATCCCAGCAAAGTTACTAGATCCCTTTAAAAACAATAACATACATTGAATCTGGACCTGTGAAATTGCCTCGCTATATCGTTATAACAGAGCTCGTTATAAAGAGGTATCACTGACTGTACATTGAATTGCCAATAGAACAGAAATGTATGGTGGCATTATAGGGACACTTTGGCCAAATTTTCGCCAAATTTTCGTCAAAATTTGGCCAAATGTGTATAAATGTGTATAATTTGGCCAAAATGTCCCTATAATGCACATAGAAATGCGCACAGATAACGTGACTGCAAAAAGAAATTAGATTGAGAATGGGGGTCAGTGAGTGGCCTCGGCTTTCAATCCTAGCAGAATCTTTGTCAGGGCAAAATGACAATAAAGGCATGTATGTAGACTATGGACTATAAAGACACATAAACTGACTGGCGTAGTTACGAGAGGGCGGGGGGGGGGGGGGGGGGGGAGGAGGGCATATGCCCCCAATAATTTATAATATGCCCCCAATAAATAAAGTGATGTTGCATAATTGAGTAGTTTGATTCAGCTCATGCACACCTTTTTTTGTTGCTTTACTTCATCATAATTATGAAGTTGTTAATACCGCCGTGTGCATGTGAACTAGCTGAATTGCTAGCTAACGAGGCAAGAGAGAGTGAGCAGAATTATTGTGGGTTGTGTATGTATGTGTGTGCGTGTGCGTGTGTGTAGTGTGCGTGTGCGTATGTGCGTATGTGTGCGTATGTGCGTATGTGTGCGTGTGATGACCAGGGTAAGTTTATTGTGAAGGGCCTATTAACAGATGATAATTATTTGAACGAAGAGCTCTTGCCGTGGAAGAATGTTTGACAATAATTTATAAAACTGTTTAAATTGATAGTCCAAGAACGTTTCCCTATCGATCAGGCTGTTCAAAAGAAAGAAATATTTCCGCTAATAAATGCAAATGTCTCCGGTTTGTTTGTGTCTTTATTTGTGTCTCGACACCAAACCGAACTAAATTACAAATTTTCGCTTTATCGGGCTCCGACAATTTAAAATCCGAGTTTAAACCAAAAATAATAAAATGTCTATGCTCTCATCAGATGTTTACAACAAACTGAGATAATCTGTTCGCGCGCGAAGCGCGCAGCGAAAATTGAAAATGGATGTATAAACTACACACACAACCTAAATTGGTAGGCAGGACTAACAAGAAGCTAGTCCAGATGGTGTCCTACTGGACTAGTGTTATCCTAGTAATGCTAGCCAGACTTGCATATTGGACTAACGTAAAGTTAGTAATGACTACTGGACTAGGTAAGCCTATGCAAGTAATGACTGCTGGACTTGCGTAAACCTAGTCATGAAGTTAGTTAACACAGTTGGACTATGAAAAACCAAGCTAGTAATGAGTGATGGACTAGCATAAAGCTAGTCATCAAGTTAGTACTGATTGCTGGACTAGTTATGGATAAGATATTCAAGAGTGCTGGACTAGCGTAAAGCTAGTCATGTCTGCTGAACTAGGTTACCAAGTTTGGATTTCCATGCTAGTCATGACCACTGGACTAGCAAGAAACTAGTAATGGATGCTGGACTATGCTGAATAAAGCTAGTTATTGCTGCTTGACTAGGAAACGACTAGCTTAAAGCTAGTGTAGATGGTGCCCAGCTGGACTAACATAGAGCTAGTACAACAGCTAGACTAATGTTACGCTAGTCTGGCTGTCTTAACTAGCTTGCATCAAACCTAGTCCAGCATGTGTGACAAGCGTTAAGCTAGTCAAATTCTCGCAGGTAAATCTGAAATGAAATTACATGCAGAGAATGTAATACTCTGAAAAATCTATTAAAGAAATGGAAGAATCAATATCAGGTAAATCTCAAATTTTTATTCATCCAGCGAATGCAGTTAATAAAGTTGTCACCTTGAATATTACAAATAAAAATTACATAATTGAAAACATAAATTTAATTCCAGCATTGAATAAACAGGGATGAACACTTAATGCACAAGTGTGAAACAAATCGGAAATGGAGCACACTATTATCATTGGACATGCAGACAGAAAATGATCACATAGTCTCTTTGTGAATTTTGTTATATAGGAGAAACAATTATTACTGTATTCATAGCAAATGATACAATTCCCAGCTATTAGTGACATGAATGTCACAATTTCAAGATAAAACATCAATTCACGGTATAACGAGAGCTTTTGGTTTAATAAACTGTTATTAGTTTTATAATGTGGATAAATACAAAATAAAACTATAAAAGCATGGTTTTCACCAACAATTGAAGAAATTAGCATTGCTGTCAGGACTTTTTTTTCTTCAGTATGTCTGAATTTTCATTTTATCATTGTGGCTAAACAAAGTTAATACAATGATAGAACTTTCATTAAACTTTGGTGAATACAGTTACAGAACACATTTGTTCGGGGAAATACCAGTTGTCCTATAATAAGGTTGTTTTCAGGGCAGCTTGAAGTTTCAAAAAGTCCTGTCTGCAACATTCCCAATAGCTCAGAATTGCAATTATACAAATATTTTCAAGTGAGACTGTCTGGAGAAGAAATATCTGAATGACGACATAATATACAGACTTATTTCAAATTACTGATGGAAATGCCTAATGTCACAGTACATACATTTCAAAGTCACTTTAATACACCGTTGCAAAGACCAGATTCTAAGCTTAGTACATCTCATAAATGGAATTGAATGGTAGCATAAGTATACAACAATTCAAGTCATGATACACAAGAAAGTTTCTTGCACAATATTACGAAATACTATCACACTAAACCATATCAGGATCTGTTGGATCATTTGGGTCACCAAATGGCTTTGCTAAACGCAGTAGAAATATCCATATAATTAATTATCTTAAGATGAATATTTAATCAAATAGTGTGGCAGAACCATGGCCTTAATCCATGAGTTAGATATTAATTAGAATAGCCAAATGGTTGAATAGCACCTTAAAATGGGGCAGTTGCTATGGTGAACTCGGGGAACTGACTGTCCAAGAAAGTCCTTCAGTCTTGTGTGAGTTCGTCGGTAGCGGGTTGCAGTTCATGCGCGACACTGACGATCATCGTCAATGACGGGGTCGAGCACGAGTTTGTGACGGTCTATGACCAAGTAGCTGATGAGTGCTGCGAAGAGTACGTTGAAGTACGACAACGTGGTACGACGAACGCTCACGAGGATCGCGTGAAGTACGAGTCTACGATGAGTACGAGGTACACGAAGTACCCGAGGAGTACGAAGTGCAAGTCGATGACGAATACGATGGCCCAGCTTGTCCAGTAAATGCTGAGATGACAGAAAGTTGAGGGGAAATGGAGGCTTCTCCTGGCCTGTACTGCCTGAAGTTGCCAGTGCCACTGGAAAATGGCTGGAAAAGCTGTCCTGCCTGCGCTGCATAACATGCATAAAGCGTGTGCCTCATCCTTGGTGCCTCCAATTACACCACAACATCACACTTAGTGCACAACCTGCTCCTAGGAAAGCATAGTATCCTGTTGTATCCTGTTGTAAACTCAGTATCATGTTGTATTGCAGCACGACCTCGTTGGCAAAACGGACTTGGCAGCTCTGCTCTGGAAAATGGCCCAGGTTCACCTTTCACATGCGTAGTGACTGATTGGGATTTACTTCTACCTGCAATCATAGAATGAATAAAAATAAAAATCAAGGAATATCAGTACATTAAAGAGGTAGTTCAGTTTTGGTAGCACAGCACAATTTTTGTTGTGAGGTAATGAAAAACTGAGTGTCGAATTTTAAAGAACATGCAATTTTAATGGCAAAATACACTTTATTTGGTCAAAATCGGTTCAGAAATGGATAAAATATCCGATGGTAATAAATTTGGGCCCCACATTTATTCAATGATTTTTTTTAATAAAAAAAAATGCTTAAACTTGTTCAAACATTTTCAAAAGCGGTTTAAAATAGTTATCTGTTATGCATAATTTTGTTGTATGAAAGTGGTTGAAACTAATACCATTTTAGAGAGCACCCTCTTGTGTTTTCATGGCTCTTTTTGAATGATAACGGGCTATTTACTTAGTCGTTTGTAATACGTTTCGAGCATGGTGGACTTATAACTATTAGTTTGTTATGTTACTGTGCAGGTTTGCGTTTATCCTTACCCAAAACGGTACTACCCCTTAAAATATATGAATTCATATAAATATCGATTAATAATAATTAACTAAACAGAAAATGATTCTACAGGATATTCTATATTGACCACAGTTATACATGTGTGGCATTTATCAGAAATGTGTAATTAATCAAACAATTAAAGAAATAAGAAAATAATGATAGCTCATACAAATAATGATGAGAATACAAATGAACATTTTAAAAAGGAGATCAATCCAGTGAAATAAAGGTAAAGCAAAACATTAATAAAGAACACCTAGTATGTAAGATAAGAAAAAACAATAATTATGTAAATATACTAACCTCATGAATCAGATAAGACGTTGAGGCACGATTCCTTCTCTAGTTCGAGTTGATCAGCATGATGACTGCCGCTTATCCAGTCTCTTGAGGGTGAACACTTTTTGACGCAGGAAGGCGAGACATCTCGTCCCGTTTCGGTGTGGAATGAAGAATGCCACTGAAGGGGTCATCTGACAAATAAAAAGAATATTATGTATATAAGTAAACTGGATTGGAAACAATATAAAATACAGACACATTTATAAATAAATGAAAGCATTGCAATATTGCTTGTTCTTGATTTTTAAAAAAATGTTGCTGTGGGGAAAAACATTAAGAACATTTTGTATAAATAAGAAAAACAAGAAAGAAAAATACTACTAACCTGATGATGAAAAAGATGATGGCACGACAATGAGGAGTGGAGCGTCCAGTCATTGAAAGGTCACTTGTTCCAACAGGAGGGTCACTGTAACTTTCATCAATCCTTTATTGAAAGAAAGAAGTAAAAATAATACAACTTCTTTCTTTTTCAGTTTTATTTTCGACTTTCGTGAAAAGAGACATTTGATTCGTAAATATTATCCGATTGAGTTGGTTATCCTTGAAGCTCTGTATATAAGTTTGTACAGATAATGTTACTGATGATATTTTAATTAAACAAATAACAAAAGGGGAAATCTAAAAAAATAAATTTAGCATAAAATAGGGGGAAATAATATTCAACTAGTCCCTCCCCTCCATTTTATCAATTTAAACACCCCCACAATCACAAATGGTATCGTCCGCTAAAAATAGACCGACCGCATAAGTAGGTACATAATGGACTGTTCCATATCATTGTAGGAGTGTTTATAATATGCTTGCACCCAGACGTTCACTGAGTTGTAAATGAATTATGTATGCCTCTTATTATAGAAGCTTCGACATTAAACTAATATTTCAAAATGTACACGACCCTGAATTCACAATCAACTCACAATCACACAAAATGATTTCACACTGCATAAGTCCAAAGGTCAAAGCAGCCGCAAAAAATAGGACAAGGTCACGACAGAGCTAAGTGCCCCTATACTGTACTGTACTGTACGTACGTAAGTACAGAGGCAGTGTACAATGCATGGCATCGATATCGTTCGATACATTTTGTCTAAAAAGCCTAAGAAAATCTCCAGAACTCCCCACACAAAACTACATATTACTAGTATAGAAACTTAAACTTCACATAATAATGTACCAAAGACATGTGCGATTCATATACTATATAGTCTTACCTTCAGATTGTCCAAATGCAGGTCAAAATCAACCGAATTGTCGTAACTTTTGTTGAACTTCTAGCTCTGGTATGAGCATATTTTGTTGGAGTACGAGCTATGTACACATTATGTACGTACGGATCTTTGATTATTTATAGCTCTTGAGGTTACAGCTCAGTTGAAACCCGTCACAATTTAGTTTATGATAAATTCTCCACTTTGACTGTACTAGCTTAAGCTAGTTCCTGTACTAGCTTAAGCTAGTTCCTGTACTAGCTTAAGCTAGTTCCTGTACTAGCTTAAGCTAGTTCCTGTACTAGCTTAAGCTAGTTCATCCACATGCTATGTTCTTGGCGTTTTACTGCAAACTAGTACAGCATACAATAGCATGCTAGTCAGGATTGATTTACTAGCTTTGGGTTAGTATACCTCGCCCTGATATAATCCAGTAGAGCATTACTAGCCACATTGCCGCATTTTACTAACATCATGTTCGTAAAGCAATTTTTACTAACTTGCTCTACTAGGTTAATGCTAGTCAGGCTAGAAATTGACCCGTTTAGGTTGTGTGTGTAGTTTTTGAACGTTAGCTCATACATTTGATTGTGTCTTTTCCACTCTTTTTTGTTTTTTGGGGGAGGGGGGGCTTTTTTTTTTTTTGGGGGGGGGGGCAAAATTGCGTTTTGCCCCCCCACTTTTTGGATTGGGGGGGGGGGGGCGGCCGCCCCCCCCTGCCCCCCCCCCCCCACACTTCCGGCGCCTATGAAACCGACCATTCCGAACTCACATGGAACGCAGCCCGAATTCATCCCACTAGTATAAATACGACACTTGGGTTTACTCTATCTGAACGATAATCATTTCTGATATCAGTTTCATGTTCTATTTCCCAACTCAACATTACGAACATGATTGTTTGAGAATTTTTGTCCGACTTATGTTTCATTACAATCATATTCTTCAGTTTATTTATGTGTTTGAATCAATGATGTAAAACAGCTGCATCACTTCGGTGATTCCTCGCATATATATCACAAAGTTGATTTCTATCCTTCGGGTTTATGTCAGGTTTATAATAGCTTCTGACCACTCGAGCAATGAAAATTAAGGGGTTTCAGGGACGAGCGCCGTACTGTTTTTTTAAAATATATATAACTCAGTCGGTAAGAGTACCGGACCAGCAATCCGGAGGTCTCGGGTTCGAATCCCGTTGAAATCCCATTTTCTTTGCTCTTTTCAATCACATTTTATATTTCTGGTTAGTTTCTTTATTTGAATTTAATATTATAATGATAGAAATCAACAAGACTGGTCATTAAACAGCAGTAATGTTTTATCTGAATAGTGATGTTGTATGTTTCAACTTGTGTCTACTTAAATTCTAGACTCATAAAATAAAGGATCGTTTAGCAGATCCACAAACTTCCAAGTGTTTTTTCCACATACATCGTTGTATTCATATCACGGATTTAAGAACAGGTTTTGGTTTTCAAAACGCCTAAGTGGTTATGATGTATGCTTGAAGTATTTAAATTTCGAAAATCTCTATTGTAGAATTCCAACCGTGAATGACGTTGGTGTAATGAGTAGGGGAGTTGCACATTACTCGGTCACATGACATGTCATTCCCTCGTAATGTTCACGTATAATTCATATCAGCTGATCAGTGGACGTTCATTCTTCAAAGTAATCATGAACATACATAAAGTAATAATTGTATACGAGGTCCACTCATAAAATGAAAATGGTATATGTCATGGAAATCAAATATAAATATCTTTCAATATGACACACCCCCACAATTATCGACTCTCTAACATGCCACTTACAAAAAAAGACATGCTGTTGCCGAAGGTTTGTGGGTTGATACATATTATTGTTTTTAGTTCTTGTCTAAACAAATTTCTTGACTTGAATTATATTCACGGCTCAAAGCAATAGAGGATACATTTTTTTTCCAGGAAAAAATATAGGTAAATATGCCCAAGATATCGACCCTCTTCCAAATACCGGATGTGCTCAAGTAGGTAAATATCGCATCGCTCGAGGGCTATTCGGTCTTGTAGTTGCGGCCTTGCGGGCATCATTTGGGTACAACATTTCCATTCTTTTTTCTTGCGGTTTCAGTTCGGCCGAATCCAAATGGCTTCAGAACCGAACCCAGCCCGAATTTTCACCCCGACACCAGAAGGAATCCACTCCGAATCCTCCCCGCATTCTCCGAACCGTCCCCGACACGACCCCGACACGTCCCCGCAAGCACCCCGATAATTTGTCGGAGTGGGTTCTTTCAAGCACGCTCGAAAGAACTCACTCCGACAAATTCGGAGTCCGAACTGGACCTCGACAAGAGACCGACAATTCCGATACCACTTCGACACCAAACCGCTAGCACCTCGAACGTCACCGCAACGTCCCCGAATTATTCGGTCTCGTGTCGGTCTGGGTTCGGTCTTGCGGTGTGACTGGGGTATTAGTGAAATGTTCCCGGGGGTTTCACTTCATATTCAGATGTTGAAAATGACCCCCTAATTGGCGCGCTTTGCGTACATTTTCAGCAAATTATACGGGTAGAAAATTGGCATCATGAAAAAGTTACCCTAATTTTTGCATTTCGAGTACACATTAACCAAAAGACCACTTTTTAAAGACTTAAAGTACACAGATAAGTTCGCGAAAAGGTACCTTTCTTAAAATTTCCTGAACTTTTTCATGCAATTGTTACCATTTTTGTTTATATTTTCCGCGAATGTATTCATGAAATATTATACCCTATTTATAATTTCCGCGGAAATGAAAAATTAATGTTCGCGAAATTATTAACTATCATGCGTACACATCGTCAATGTCATTTAATGACACCACTTACCTTCCGAAAAGGATAGTATCTTGTTTAGCCCATACTATATGTTGTGTATACCTTGCTATATTCCCCCTCCCCCTCTCTCCCGTCAACACACTTACCACCTGCTCTCCGAAAAATGATCATTTAAATATTACGGTGTTGTTAAAAAGGCCAATTAAAATTCTTCGTAACTCGAAAGCATTATTGTTATAATGATTCCCAATTGTAAGTTCTTGTACCTTGTGCAGGTAAAATATTGATCCGGAATTGAGCCATTATTAACCATTGTTAACCATACGATGCGAAAACTGCCAACACAATTAAAATCGATTATTACCAGAGAACCACTTGGAGAACAGGAGAGGAGGATAGAGAGAGGAATTTTGTATCTGTCGCACAAGGAAAATCGTATCCGTTACACAAAAGCCCATAGAAGCGCGTGTAAAGTTGGTATCGGTCACTCAAAACCTGAATGTGCGACGGATACAAGTGTATCCGTTGCACAATTATGACGTAGGATGCCGAGTGTGCAAAATTCAAGAACTGCGATATCACTGCACCGTATCCTCGGAAGCTGAGCGCTGCCAAAATCTGTATTACAGCAGTGAAAAGGTAAGAATTTGCTTTGATTCGAAAGTTTCACCAAATATACTTAATTTGAATTATTTTGCTGACGTCATTAGTGAACATTGAGCGAAGTTTATTTAAAGAATGAGTGAGTTTTAACTTATATCGACCGTTGTTTCCTCGTTGTCCTAGGCTATCGTCTAGACGGTAGACCAGTCCCATACATGCACTAATTTGTTAGTTACATATTGGACAACATTTTGGGTCAATTCAAATTGCACTTCACTCGCACTTCACTTGCGTTTTATAAAGACCATTTGACTTGTCAAACTTTTAAAGGTATTACTTATGAATTAAACTAAATAATCTGGTGTGCACGAAACTTATCAAGCCTCTTTAAGACTTCATGGCTTTTAATTGTGCACCCCTTTTCGGAAATCATTAATTGATATATTTTTAATTTTTTTATTTCTTGAATGGTTCATATTGTAAATCTCGCTTTCATTTCTCTTTTTCTATGTGTGTGTGTTATTTGTGTATGCCGTTCATATAAAATGTTGTGATGCTTTTGTAATAAGCTGTTTAATGTTTTTTTATTTTTTTATTGTATATGAATCCTTGAAATCATGTATTTTTTAACTTGAATTTGAATCGGAATAAATGCTCAAATGAACCAACGTACGAAACCACAAATCACTGGCAGTGGCCAGTGGCACTGCATCAGCCATTAGGCATTACATCGACAAATCTATCGCTTTCATAGCCTTGTTGACATTAATTATTGTCATTTTCACTATCATGTCGGCATTCTGGCATAGATTGCCGACCGTGAAAATGACAAAAATAATTTTGTACTAATTCAATCAATTAGGTCTCAAATTTTGGTGATTTCTAGAGGCTATGTGGAGAGTTTTAATTACTTTATTATTTGTATTTATTTATTTATCTATTTATTTATTTATTTATATTTGCACATGTGCCGGACTCGGACTCGGACTCGGACATGCCGGACTCGGACTCGGACATGCCGGACTCGGACATGCCGGACTCGGACATGCCGGACTCGGACTCGGACATGCCGGACTCGGACTCGGACATGCCGGACTCGGACTCGGACATGCCGGACTCGGACCCGGACTCGGACTCGGAAGGCCGGACTCGGACTTGGACTCGGACTCGGACTGACTGGACTCGGACACATCACTGCTTAGCAGCCAGTTTACGCCCCACCCACATTTAGGGTCCGGGATCGACAGCTTGATGGACATGTGATTGACAATTCATTGGCTTACGTCATGACGCGTCATCTACAGAATTTAATTCATTAATCCGTTCTTTAGATGGCGTCACATTTTGGCGATTTAAAAGGGGCGTTCCCAGGACAATTAGATATTTAATAATTACCCCAAAATTGATTGATTTTATGAGAAATGACTGCCAAAATCTATTTCTTCGGGAAAAATTACATATAGAGAGCCGAATTGTGAAAATTAGGCCATCTAGACGCCCTAGTTCCTTTAAGTTTATTTGCAGCAGGGGGAAGAGGTTCAACTCCACATAATGCTATTATAATGTAGCTATGTGTGTCAGTGGGCGGGCAGAACAAAATATGCATTTCCACGATGCGATTCTTTACCGTAGTTATTAGTTAACTATAATCAGCGATGGGCTACTGGCTGGAATTTTGTCAAAAGAGGGCTACGCCATGTAGAGTTGAATAAATCGGACCCACGCCATTTTGGATGATCGACGTAGAAAGTGATATGACAATATTATTAGGGGTCAAGCACACATTATGTATTTTACTTTGATTTTGTTTGTTTACAGGTTTGTTTGAAGACCAGGATCTTGAAATATACTTCCCAAACCCATCATGGGGAAATGCAACCCATTCATTTACCCATAACCCCAATTTTGCTTGTTTAAGCACAGACTGGCATGGATTCAACACGTATTGATTATTTACTTTTGCATTAATTGCAGGCATACGTAAGAGGCCCAGCTTGTGCAAGCAGACTGGTAGTCTCTAGCACCCGATAGTGAGAGCAATGGAGGTCAAGCAGCTTAGACTGTGCAGCATAATCATCCGCATAAGAGGAAGATCATGAAAGGTAGTGTATATTCAGTATTAAAATATTCCATGAACCACTAAGGCACATGTAGGTGTCAGGCTTGTTTCCTTTGTATCATGATTTATTAATATTCCTTTTGATTTTTGAAAAAATAATTACCTGTAGGCCTACCAAATGGTTATTTGAAGGAACAAAATTTTAATTTAACAAATTTACATATATCCTATTTAATTTCAGGGTCATGCATATGACTATCGGCATGCAAACATAAAACAAATCCTGCATTTTCTGTAGCCAGTCATCTTGTAGTGTATTGAATCAATGATTTTGTTCATATAGTGAACAAATAGGGGAACAAATCAGGGTGGTTCAACCCTCATTTTAAAAGAGCCCCCCAAAATTTGTTTAGTGTTCAGCACTAATCATAATTAAAGAAGACTTTTTCATGAAGGCGAGCTTGAAAAGTATCCACTGAACAAAATTTAAGTACATGCAGTTTATTTTTATGCCTCCACAACAAAGTGGCCAGATCGAGGCATTATGTGTTTGGAGTGTCCATCCATCTATACTTCCCTTCTATGATCGTGATCTAAAAGATGGATTTCAGTTTTGATAGAGAGCGAGCTACAAAATATAATTTTTTTGTGAGATAATGAAAAACTGAGTGTCAAATCTGAAAGATCATACAAATTTAATGACAGAATAAACTTTATTTGATTAAAATTGGTTCAGAAATGGCTAAAATATCCAAAAATATATCCGATCGGAATAAATAATTCTAGTCATTATTCCTCATTCTGTTCCACTGTCTCTGTGCAAATGTTCAAATAATGAAGCTTTCTATTTTTGTTAAATGCTAAATTAAACACTTTGCTCATTCCGTGTTCATTTGTATCTCCTCTAGATTTAAATGACGTCTCGTTGTTGTTGGATCATTGTGATGGATGTCTTGTTGGGTCAGGTCCTCAACTGTGCAGATACAAAGAGCCTCACTCCCAAGATATGGTTCGTTGGCTGGATATCTTTCTAGATATAACCGCAGTCTTCATAACCCCGTCTTGTCCATATGGTGAGTACCGTTAACCGGGGTGAAATTGGCAGCCGGGGTGACTTTTGCCACTTTTTGAGATGGATGTATTTTTTTTATCAAGCATCACTTTTTATAACAAATGTCTTATTATTTGAAATGTATTCCTATAGGGTAATGTATAGAATAAAAGATTAGTTCTAAAGAGTGAGACTTGATGAAAATACTTCCTTCTCAAAAAGTGGCCAAAGTCACCCCGGTTTACGGTATGTAACATGTAATTCAAACTCATATAAATGCTTAAAGGCAATGTAAAAGAAAGCCCCCATAGGCCAATTAATGGTTCGCAGCAGCTTGATATTTTAGAGAGCCCTTGAATAATTGATGCACGTCTTCTGCAAAAGGTACTGGTGCACAAGTATCCTGAAGGGTTGAACTCCATTTCCATTGATCATCCGAACTACATTATTGGGTTGACCATTCCAGACAGTGACTGCTGTATGGATAAAACTCCTGCCAGTTCGGTGGGTTCTGGAGGTGGGTTCTGTTAGAGCTTGACTCTTGACGGCATTGACATACCAGTGCAATTTGTTTGTTTTAATGTGTGTTTTTTTTGTGACCTTGAACGTCACAACTCCAGATTATAGGAAAACAATTGTTTTGGTTTAAGGACAACTTATTGTGATTTGTATCTGAATCAGAGAACGTTGATTATTTTTGTTAAAAAATGGCCAAGGGCGCCCACAAATATCAATGTCATCCGAATTGGCTAGAACCCTTGGAAAATAATCAGTATGTTTTGACAAACACCGAGTGTGAATATTAACTGAATTAAAGAATGTATTTTCTAGGCCAAAATATCAACGACATTTAACCTTTGACATCAGGGTCCCGTTGCAGAAAGAGATGAAATCGATTGCAAAGTTGCAATTAATTGCAAGTCAGAAAATTTGCGCATTTGAACCAATCAGATGTGCGCATTTGGTCACATCATATTACAATTAATTGCAACTTTGTGATCAATTGCATCTCTTTCTGCAACGGGGCCCTGGACTCCAGATTGTATGAAAACAATTGTTTTGTTTTGAGGAATACTTGTGTGAGTTTTACCTGTTTGAGAAGACTAACAAATCTATTTTGTCTGATTTGCTAAAAGTTTCCATAGATTTTTATGAAAGTCTGCTGGGCCTCTAACTCATTACATTCAATTGTTCAAGATCGTTAGCTTATTAATGATTTGTGTGCATCAAATTGGTTGAGAATATTTCATACAGGTTCTATATGACATGTGTTTATTCAGCCTTAGCGTTGTTATGACTATTTCCATCTAGTAACTATGGATTTTAAAATATAATATTGATTATTGTTATTTTTCATTTCTTCCTGTAACATTCAGTGTGATCAAGACGCCTTTTTGGTAAGAATCAAGAGGGCAGTGGAGGGTAAAATCCATCATCTGCACCTGTCCGAGCACCCCAAGTCCTATTTCAAGCCTGTTCTGCTCTACAAGGAAAAGGCTCATGGAGTGGTAAGTTTTTTCTTTTGTGTTTGTGTGAATATCATATAAACCAGATCAAGGACTTCATTCCAGTTTGTAGGCTAATAAAATCCTAACTATTCAGGCTCATTTTAATCATTTACTACACAAATACTCAATATCCCTGACCGTTCAGGTATTTGATTTCCCCCCTCAAATTCAAGCATTAGACCATGTCCAAGAACTCTGTATCCAGCATCAAGAACTCAATTTTAATTGCAGAATCAAAGGCTCAAATGTTGAAAAGGGGAAAAGAAAAACTATTTGTGACATATCCTTAATACCTGTCTATGAATAAGATTTACTTTATAAAGGAGACCATCAGCTGTTAAAGCGTAGTTGTATTAGTGCCATTTTTAATCAGTATAGATATCCAAGATCTTACAATGGGTCAAAATTGAGTCAATCAAAAATCAAAACTGATCACCAGAACTTACAGAACTGAACAGGGCCTTAAAATTCCCAATACTGCAATTTACTATTAAGGGGGATTGCTAGTTTAGCAAAAATGGTATTCAATATGTTCCTCCCAAAATTATGTATCTCTACTAGATGTTGCTTTATCTGCAAGGTTGATCATCAGGTTCAACTTGTTGGATATAAAGGGATCTAGTAACATTTCAAAATCCCAATATCTTAGAACTCTAGAGCAGTTCTCTCATACCTTGCTGTATTTGTATTTTTTATTTTTTTTAATTTCCCTTTTGGTAAATTAAAAAGATATTTACTATTGAAGTGTTCAGATGTTTTTACTTTCCTCTGGATAGTCATAGCCATGTACAAAGTAAGAGCAATGACTAATGAATATCACTTTGCATTTCTTCTCATTACTAGGCGAAATAATTAACACCCATATAATGGGAAATTTTCACTTAGTGGACATATATTATATCATATCAATGCACATTATATCAAACGTTGAACACTTTTTGCAACAAGGTAATTGTAGATCCCTTTATTTAATTTATTTTTCTTTCTTCCTTTTAGATAATGCATCCCGTACTCTCTGTCCTTGTATGGTGTTCAATTGAAGAGTCTCTGATGTCCATGGCAACAGGGTGTCCCTTTGGTGACCGTGGTGATGGTTCCCCACCAAAATCAGTGGTTTCCATACTTTGAACGCTTTGGAAAGACTGGAGGTAGACCAACCATTTGCATGTTTGCTCACTGTTACTGATAAGGCTTCTCGACACTAGCACTTTCCCTGTTGCCCGGGGCAAGTACAAATTGATCTGGGGCAAGTATAATTTTGTAAATGCATAGTTTGGTTGCCCGATCGGGCAACTAAATTATTGATCTACTATGAGAGAATAATGAAATTCTTTAGGTCCTAAATCTCATAGATCTAGAAGTAAGCAGGCAACTAAATTTTCTGTTTGGGCAAGTCAAATGTGAAAATCCATGATTTCGCTTGTCCGAAGGGGCCAGTAGAGAAAACAGTTAGTGTGGAGCCTTGGATAAGGATATGGTAACGCATGAAACTTTATCCGAGTGTCGCTGATAAATGAAAGCAAGTTACATGACCACCGTCAAAGCAGCATACTGAACAGTGGTTATGTAACCTGCTATTGTAATGAGTACATGCTCAGATCACATTTCATGCAGGACGTTTTGAAAACTTGGCAACCACCTGTGGCT
Source organism: Echinarachnius parma (assembly GCA_037951105.1). Lineage (NCBI taxonomy): Eukaryota > Metazoa > Echinodermata > Echinoidea > Clypeasteroida > Echinarachniidae > Echinarachnius > Echinarachnius parma. Next base: position 25,256 of record JBAMJV010014385.1, read on the forward strand.
AGTCAAAACATGTTAGTCGTCTCAAAGGATTGATTATTTCCATCATTTGTGCTACCCAAGAGGAAACATGCGACAAGAAGTAATTATCATAATTACTAAATGTGAATGAATAGTTACTATTTGAATGTCCTTTCAATTATTTTCTGCTTCGTTCTCACTTAAAACTGAGTCATGTTTTAAAATCTTATTCTGATCTCGTCATTTTGATTACAAATTGAAGGTTACTGTTAGTTTATACTTCATTTGTGGGCTAAGTAAGGGTAAGGATTATGTTAGCCACAGTAGTTTATCTCAAGTTTATGGTGATGTGTTTGTATAATGCATTTTGTGTTATCACATGTTTATAAAGGGGAAAACCCTTCAGGCTGTTGGAGACTGGAAATATCTCCATTACTGGCCTTCAAAAGCCATGCGCATGTGTACGTCATTTCTAAATTATAAGTTTGTTCATATTTTGGGGGTTTTGTTCACCTCGTAATTTGTTATTTTTCCTTTTTTTCTTGAGTTGCAGTGAACCATGTGATTGGTCTTCTGGACATGGGCGTAGAGACTTACGTAATACCTTTACATCAGGGGGATGAGTGAATAGATCATCTCCCCCCTGTTGAATTGGTATCAATGACAGATCTACGCCCATGCTTCTGGAGTCCCCTGTAAACTCTGGTGGGCTATTGTTCACACTTGCATTATATAAACATTTTTTTTAAAGAACAATAAAACCCAAGCAAAGTGTTGCTTCCATAGTCTTAAAAAGATTAGGAGGAATAATCTCTGAAAGTTTGAGCACAATCAGTCAGGAAATAAGAAAACTATGGCTCTTTGAAAATATCCATTTATTTATTTAGTGACTCAAATTGGCAACGCAGTCTGGCAAAGTTGTGGACTACTTTTTGTGCACAAAATTTAAATTTTGTTCAATTTTTACAAAATATATTTTTACCCTTCGTTTGAGTTCAACATATGTTTTGTAGAATACATTTATACACCACATATCATGAATTTGGGGAGTGGAAAAGTGTGACTACGAAGAAAACTGTAAAAATGGGAACATTTGTGTACAAAACATATAAGTAGTAAGTCCACATACTTATCAGAGTGCGTTGCCAATGTTTACCATAGGAATAAATAGGCATCTTCAAAGAGCCATAGTTTTCTTGTTTATGGCCCGATTATGCTCTTACTTTCAGAGATTATCCATCTGTCCAAGTCTATGAAAGCAACAGTTTGAGTAGGCTTCATTATGTCTCAGGTTGTCCATCACATTTTCGTTCTTGTGATATCTGGAAAAACGATTGACAGATTAATTCTAAGCTTTGTATGATTGTAGATATTTGGGTGAAAATGATCTGATTATATTTTTGGGTCATGGCTCATTGAATATCCCCAAATTACTATTAATCACAATATGTCAACAACCGGTTGAAAATTGTTAACCCTACTTGGTACCTGAATGTATCTTGAGCCAATGTAGCTATCAGATTTTGGGGACATGGGGTCAATGGTCAAAGTTCATAGGGCTTATATATGCAAAAATAACCTGTAACTGTAATATCTTGAAGACCTGTTGACATAACCATTCAAAATTGAATTGAAATAATCAAGTCGGGTTTCAGTAAAAGTTAAGTTGGGTTTCACATACAAAATGTGCGATGGAAGAGCCATACCCAGTTAAACATTATTTGTCATTGTTTGAATGAATTACTTACCATGAAATTATGTTTTACCCCAGTCTATGATTTGGGGGCGAACTGTGTTGTCTAGCCATGTTGCTACTGGTTTCGTGATTATTTTAAAATAAAGAATAAAGGTGACCGATAAGAATATGATGTACAAATCTAAATCTTGCAATATCTTTACTATATTTCAATTAAAAGAATGTATTGAATGTATTACAATGATTTACAATATTGTTCATAGCACTTGGGGTCTTGATTTAATTCCAATAATTACAAAATTAATATGTTTACCCTTCGTTTGAGTTCAACATATGTTTTGTAGAATACATTTATACACCACATATCATGAGTTTGGGGAATGGAAAAGTGCGACTACGAAGAAAACTGTAAAAATTGGGAAATTTGTGTACAAAACATATAAGTGTACAAAACATATAAGTAGTACATACTTATCAGAGTGCGTTGCCAATGTTTCCCATAGGAATAAATAGCACTTGGGGTCATAATGTGTTTTTTTTTTGGTTCATCCATCTTCAAATAGTTTTAACATGTACATGCAATGAACCCCCTTAACATTGTGAACGAAATGTGATTTTGATATTGTGATAATTTTGTATATCGTAAACATTGAGTAAAATAAATTAATAGAACAGAACATGAGGAACATGTCTTTATCCAACCAATGTGTGTGTATATATATAATGTAAATTAGTTTACTCCATAATAACTATTGATCATTAAAATATGATCTATTTGATAGACAGAATATGTATATATCACATACAGAGGTAATTTCATACCATGTCTGGCTGATAAAGTGATCAATTAACTTTGTCAAATTTAACAAAAAGGAACTTCCACATTTCATGTTTACTTTGTTAATATATGGCTTAAATGAAATTAAAAAAAGTGAAATGGATTTTGATAGGTAGTTATGGGGATAAAATATGATTGAATTGCAAAGCATTCAGGAATGCCCTTTGAGTGTAATACCATCATGCATAGCATGCATTTGAATCCATAAAAGCAACTTGGTCTAACAAATCAATTATTCATCTGCATGTGTCCTGTATGTAGTTCATTCTTTTTAATTTTCAATCAATATTGATTTAATTCCAATAATTACAAAATTAATTATAGGAAGTTATATTAAAACACAGGACAAGGGATTCAAGCAAAAATATAAAATACAAATACAGTGGAACCTCATTATAACAAGGTCCTTGGGACCATGAAAAGTACCTTGTTTTATCAGGTGTCTCATTATATCGGCTTATGCCGAAAGGGTGGGTAGCGTCGCTACGAATGGTTGCGTTCCAGTCAACGCGACGCGACGCCCCCAACGCACCCTTTCGGCAAAACCGGGGGGCTTTGGACGAATAGTCGCGTTCCAGTCAACGCTACCCACCCTTTCGGCATATAAGCCCATTATATTGGGGTAAATAGAACAAAACAAAACAAAGAGCTGGGACCAGCTTAAATTACCTTGTTGATTGAGGGTTTTGTGATATCAGAGCTCTTTATAACGAGATTCCATTGTATAACATTACAAAGGGTGACTATAACAGTGTGCTTGCTTGTGAGTGCATTTGCATATGTGCAACATGGTAAATTAAATCTATGGAAGGGTGAGTGTGTCTGATTGCAATATTGACAGTGTATGGTGTCAGTGCTTTGTTTCCAGTGTGTTTACATGATACTATGGGTGCTTGGACTGCATGTTGTTTGGAGCCTGGTGTAGAATAGGTGGTGGTTTATTTGTGAGCAGTGAATAAATGTTGGTGGTTTCACCCTACATCAACAGTAGTCTCGGCTCAATTATGTAGCTTTTTACAAGGATCATTTTCCTTGTAATAGGTGTACCAAATGAAATACTCTTTTAAATGGCTCTCCATTAGTGAAGACTACTGTTAATCAATACAACAACACATCTTCTTACCATGCTAATTACTATTTGAATAATAAACAAAACAATTTCCAACTTGATAATCTAAACTACATTTAATAATGACTAGCATCTAATGTATACATGTACAATATATACATGATAACAAAATATCTCATTCAAATTAAAGGATGTTGGAGTTTGTGTTACAATTACTACAAGACTACTATACATGTACATGGATTCAAGTATTAAACATCCATCATGATTTCTGTTATGAGTAAAAAGGACCTACCCTGAAGGAAATTAAACAAATAGAAGTGACAATATGTGCTCTCACTAATAGAGCCAGTTATAAATTATAAAAATCCATTTCACTTTTTTTTATTTCATTTAAGCCATATATTATACCAGGTTTCCACTTTCCTTTGAATTGAGGGGTATATCATTACATAGCAATTAAAGTTAAAAATATGGTACTGAATATCATACTTATAGGTGTAAGTCTATTAGTATTTAGAGGGGATAAGTGCGGTAATGAGAGTGTCACTTTCTGAAGTACATAGTTAACATACCGTAAACCGGGGTGACTTTGGCACCTAGGGTGAATTTTTTCCACTTTTTGAAAAGGATATATTTCCAAGTCTCATTTTTTTGGACTAATGTCTGATTCTTTACATAACCCTATAAGAAATGTGTTCTAAAAAGTGAGGGTTGATGAAAAAACATTCATCTCAGAAAGTGGCAAGAGTCCGTACCCTGGCGGCCAAAGTCATCCCGGTTTACAGCATTTGTTTGATGGTTGATGATAATAATTTAAAAAAAGCAGTACCCATACAAATAGCATGGACATAATGGGCCAAAATACATTGTCATCCTAAATAAATTTCATAGTTTTTATTGTTAGAAAAAGTGGTTCATTTCAAATAATAAAGTTAAACAAATTTAAGAGGAAAAGTTGGGTTTGATAACTGCAAATATAGGGAAAATAATGTACACATGATACAATCATTTAGATAGAAAATTAATTGTCAATGCTGCCAGACTGGTTATAAATTCACAAAATTTGAATCAGGTGGCTTAGTCAAATTATCCTTGCCGGTTGGATGCAAGTGCCATTTTGGGCACGGGGCATTCTTAGTACCTACTGGATGATATAAGGGTAGGAGCCCCGAGTACAAATTTCATATCAGTGTGGAGATGATACGGGCATCATACTGGAGCCCTAACATTAAATATATATACAGTAAAATCATACTGATCCATTGCTTGGCACTGGATATGAGTCCATTGCAAAAATGTCATGTAAGTGTAGTGGCGCATCTTAGCGGAGCCCCAAAATTAAACTTTTAAATCAAACAGAATTGTTGAATTACAAGATTCACTTTTGCACATTCATTCCTTAGAACCTACTGAATGACTGGGGGGGGGGGGGGGGCATTAATTGTGGCAGTGCCCCTAAATTAAATATGTAAAATCACATGGATTTGTCAACTACAAACTCCATTCTTACACAGGAATCCCTCAGGACCTCTGGATATTACGATGGGACAGGGCAACAGTCAGAAGGCAGTATACAGGTGCGGTATATACAGGGGTTGGCTTTCCTAGATCACGAATTTCAGCTAATTATTGTTTTCCAGGCCAGTGTATGACAAATACATGTACAGTAAGTTATATGAACAACTTGCCCTTCCTCAACGTGTATGCCACCTTCTGAAGCTATTCTAACTTGTTAATTATTTAACTCAAACATATAAATAAACAACCAGTTGTATAATATAAATGAAAAAGAGCAAAGAAAAAGGGATTCCTCTGTGATTCTAACCAGAGACCTCCGGATTGCTAAACTAGCGCTATATAACGCCCAATCTATACATGGTGGCCCCCAAAAAACGGAACGGGGCACTTCCCAAAATATAGTAATAAATGTATTATGTCCATCGGATAGGGTGTCTTTTCAAATGAACAACGACACCAAGAACAGTCAATTTGGTCGTGTAGTTTTTGTTTTAGAGCGCTGTCAGTGACACCATGTCATGTTCTCTTTTTTGTCAATTTTGTAACAAGCCAGTGCTTGATACATCGCACGTATCGCCTTTCATAGCTGCGTTGACCGCGCGCCATTGTTAGTGTGCACTCCGCCGTGTGCCGAGAGAATATGCATGGTCGATGAATGGTATTACGGGCAGGGAGTGCATATTAACTGGTGCCGACTAGGTAAAAATTGGTACCTGACATGGTCTCACTCGCAGCGCCCTAAAACAAAAACCACACGACCAAAATTACTGTTCTTGGTATCGTTTTTCATTGGGAAAGACACCCTATCCGATGGACATAAACATGTCGGTACTTTATTTCGGGAAGTGCCCCGTTCCGTTTTTTTTGGGCCACCCTGTATAGAAAACCCTAGTTTGCTTGTGTGGTCAGAAGCTATTATAAGCCTGACATAAACCTGAATGATAGAAATCGATTTGGGGATATATGCGGGGGATTACTGAAGTCCAATTTGTTTGACAGCTCCTCTCCGGATTTTGTTAGGGGTAGGCATCAGATGTCCAATTAATTCCTTTCATTACTGTGTCAATGACAGCATCTGAGGAGAGATAAAAAACATAAATGTATATATCCTGGTATTGAAAGTAATTAATCAATGTATTGCACACGCAGTAAAATTCTTAATAATAAAACAAGAAGTGTATAATTTCTACTCTTCCTAGAGAGTGAATTACAATTCACGAGGTAAGATTAATAATGGTCCATTTCAACCTAGTCAATGAGATGAGAAATTACATATATATGTGATTTCACACCATAACTCTGGTGAATTCACTGCAAATTAAAAAATTTCAAAATGTCAAAGCATATATTATAAACATGAAATGTCTGAAGGACAAGTATAATTGTATGTATCATATAAAATAACATTGTAATAGTGTCTCTTTTAGAAATTACAGTTCAAAATCCTCTGTAAGGAGTAAACAAGACAATATAATCATTTAAAATCATTGCATATTATAATAATAACTAATATAGCGCAAATAACATTCAATTTAAACTGCAAATAAGCCTTCACGCCTTTGTTATCATAGTAACCTACAAAAGTACAAATGTCTATAGAGAAGGTTTACATTTAATACAATGATATTAGTACATATATTCATCTTGTAATTGTTCACATTTCTACAAACATTGGGATTTGGACAGAGTGTTACCAGGCCAGGTCAACCAGAACTATGATGGAATAATTTAGTGTAACATCGTTGTATCAATACCAATTGCCTAGCAACTAGCAAGTATCCGAGTGGACGTTTGATATGCCAACTACTGTATAGGGTTAGCAGCCTTTAATTTATATAGGCCTTGATCTGTTTCATTCACATAAAACTATGGCCCATTCAGCTCATGTATTACTCATCAATGAAGTCTCCCTAAGGAAGAAAACAGTGAATGAAAGTAATATAATGCAATTGACATGATTCAGCAATATCCTTTCTACTGACAAGGTTAAAACTGACTTGGAATATCTCACTAAAATGTGCATACTGCATATGACTGGGCAGACCCTTCGAACAGATCACTCCAATATACCAAAACAAACATGAGATGAATAACAGAATCAAGAACCACATAAAGCAGCATTCCAAAGGAATCAACCAAAGCAAATAGCAAACATAGAGAGCTTCTGATCCAAACAAAATGAACACATTTCAACACCATGTATTTTCTGTATCAGTATATAATATCAGGTCAAATCAACCAGCTCACTTGAAAAATTTAAAGAAAATATTATAACTAATATATAAGTGGGAAATGTATGAAGGGCACATATATAAAGGATACAAATAGGTGGAGGTGGGAGTGGAAGTATTGTGGCACGATTGGATAATTGACTTCTAATCACGGGACCCAAGTTCAAACCCAATCGAGGGGGGGGGGGGGGGGGAGCTGGATAAGGAGATATAAAGCAGTATTACCTCCTCGGTTTGAGGGTGATTAATTAAATATGAACAGAGAATGGGACTAGTGTCGGGAGTGGATTAAAACTAGTGGGCATCCCCCCATCACATGAGGGGGGGGGGGGGGCCTCGTAAAATACAGGCAGCTCTGCCTATCTACTTGGAACCCCCTCAGAGCATGAATAAAACCTAGGGGCACCGCCCATATATATGGAGCCCTCTCGGAGCATGATTTATGCTAAGGGGCATCCCCCATCACTTTGGGGGCCCTCTTAAAAGACTGAGGGCTCTGCCGATCTATTTGGAGCCCCCTCTGATCATACCCGAAGCTTGGGGGCACCGCCCTTCGCTTTATGGACCCTCTCAATAGACTGGGGGCGGGGGGGGGGGGGCTCCGTCCTTATGTTGGAGAGCCCCCTGAGAGCATGAATAAAACCTAGGGGGGCTCCGTCTTTATGACAATAATGCTGGTAACGATCATGGCGATGATGTTGATGATGGTAATGATAATGATAAGGGTAATGATGACATTGATGACGATGATGATAATGGTGATAAGGTTGATGAAGATGCCCATGATGATGACGATGATGATAATGATGGTAGATAATGTTAATGATGATATTGATGACGATAATAATGGTGGCGAGGATGATGATGAAGGTATTGATTAGTCATGATGATGAAGATTTGGGTGATGATGATGGTCATCGTATATTGTCATGATGATGATGATAATAATTATCGTTTATGACAATGATATAGATGATGATGACAATGATAATACTGGCAATGATCGTGATGGTGATGATAATCTTCACCCTCTCTTTCTTCTGTCTCCCCTCCTCATTCTATAAGGGCGGTATCACTTCAAACTCTGCTTACGATATCGGTCTTCTGCATTCTCATCTTTTCATTTATTTTCAAATTCGATTTGAAATATGCTTGGTAATTGTTCTTTTGATTACTTATATTTATTTATTTGTGAATTACTAATTGTATTACCTACTTATCATTATTGCTAAAATGTATTAATTAATATTTTTGTTAGATGCAGAAATACAAAAACTAAAACTGAAACTAAGACATGTGCGCCTGGGTAAAAAGAAGATCATCATCACTCCTTAATATACCGTATCCAGCACCAACCCCCCCCCCCCCCCCCTTGGGCACCCCGGCCTAGCCATCCATAAAACATTATGATCCCCCCTTAATAACATCCCCCTTCTCCTCTCCCGACACTAGTCCCATTCTCTAGTCATATATAATTATAGCCCTAAAAAGGTCATATATACTCCTTTATATCGACGTATCCAGCCCCCCCCCCCCCCCCCTTGGTTACCCTTAGACATCCAGAAACCATTAGTATGCCCCCCCCTATTCCCCTACCGACAGTAGTCCCATTCTCTGTCCATATTTATTGAAACCACCTCAAACCAAGGAGGTAATATATATTCCGCTATAATTGTTTGTATCCATCCCCTTCCCCCCCCCCCCCAGCTACTCCTAGCCATCCATAAACAATTGTTATGCCCTCCCCCTTTTCCACTCCAAACACTAGTCCCATTCTCTGTTCATATGTAATTAAAACCCTAAAACCAAGGAGTTACATTTACTGCTTTATATCCCCTTATCCAGACCCCCCCCCCCCCCCCACACCTCCCTGGCTACCCC
>JBAMJV010014386.1:0-20448 GCA_037951105.1 Echinarachnius parma
TCATCGTCTTGTCTGTTTATTTTAGTAAGAAGGCAACGCTAGACCTAATAATATCGTGCACGACCTTGCCCTTCATGTATTGAGGATGTTGATTGTCATGCCAACAATGGTCCAGGGTACACGGGCATTCACCCCTATGCCGACCCTGCCCCAAGCGAGCTCTGCGGCCGCCCCCACACACGCCTTGGTTACAGTAACGAATAGCAGTAATACTGGACTTCTATTCACCCTGAATTCTTTAGGGACAAAAATAGATTTGATTTTTTTTTCTTTCGTCAAGCCTTTATGAATGGTTATATTGTCTTGTACTGTATGCTGGTTTGATATTGAGCTAGATATATATAGATGTAGATATTATATCCATTTCTACAATACAATGGAAGTGATGATAATAATCAGAAATGTCCGATTTATATAATGATGAATAACAAGAATGATCGGAAATGAATAGGACGTACAACGAACAAAACACGACATCGATAGCAGAATATTGATTTTCAAACTAAGTGTGTTATTATTATCACATATAAATGATATACCAAATGTATGTCTGTTCCATTTGTTTACTGATAATTTTCCCGATTACAAAAAACGGTCACTCAGCTATATAGCTACACTAGCTTTACAACACTTTGGCCCCGTTGCAGAAAGAGATACAATCGATTGTAGTTACAATTAATTGTAAGTTTAGATCATGTGTTCTAAAGCGCAAATGTTGCCCGTCTATTTATAGAACACGGAGCATAATAATAATATTACTGTTTACGTAGGGCTTACGTGCTCAACATATCTCCACACACAACAATTACTGATCAATGGCGAAGCTAGATGAGGGTATAGAGTTGGCTCCCCCGCCCACCCCCACCACCGGGACTGGTATTTTATGGAGACATGAAACATCAATGTTGATAATATCCATGTTGATATCCCATGCATGTGCAATGTAATGCGCTCCTTTTTTGTTTACCCCCCCCCCCCCCCCCCCCCCCCCCCCATTTGTCAATTTTATGATCCACCATTGAATCACTGTTGTTTCACTTTGGACTTTGGACTTTGAACTTTGAATACAACGACAATATTTACAATTTGTATGTGTGGAGTTGTCGATCATCTTGTACAGAGTTAGATTTACACACCGTGTATGTAAACAAAAGCATCTTGGCCACAACAAATCCACAATATTGACGGAAATTGCCTGCGTAAATTAGTTGAAAGTCAATAAAGAAATGAGGGCATTCGAACGGACACATTGGAGTTGGACAAGTTGGAAACGATAGTAACGGAAAACATCCCCAAACTCAAATCTCCGACACACACACACACACACACACACACACACACACACACACACACAAACTAAAAAAGTAATCTAATCGTAAGAATTATCTACCTCTGTTACAAGATGCATTAAAAGGGTTCATGTTCTGGTCTTGAGGGCGCCTCAAAATCGGCCGACATAATTCCATAATTATCCACAAATAAAGTCATTTCATTTTCACTTTCATGACAATTGACAATATACTATATTTAATGTTTTCTTAGAAGAAAATCATATTTATGATTTTTAAGAAAATTCACCTTTCAAGCATGGTAGAATACGTTTTCAAAGGTACCATCCAAATGTTAGCACCAAAATCAATTATTTGACAAAAACGGTTATTTCCCTTTATCATGTATTTTACTCACTCCTATTTGGGATTTAGTAACTCTGTTGACATGTGCAAAAACTCAAGAAAGTGATGAACGGTTGATGAAATGTGTATTTTTGTGATCTGATATGTCCACTAAGTAATGTGTGAAAATGTAATGAGCAAAAATGCAAAGTGATTTCTCCAACTCATTGCACTGACTTTGTACACAGCTATAACTTTCCAGTGGATAAGGGTGGAAAACTGAAAATCTGAATACTTCAATCATAAATATACTACCAAGTACCAATCCACCAAAAATGTAATTAATTTGGCCTCCACTTACAGGCATGTACAAGTATTTAGTTAACATTTTCATTACTGGAATCTGAGACAGTGAACCCTCATTATAACGAGCACATTGGGTCCATTGTATTCATCTGTTATATCAGGGCTTAAAATAAAACAATACATAGAACCTGGACCTAGCTGTGTAAAAATAAATCCTCGCTATATCAGGTACCTCGTTATAACAGAGCTCGTAATAAAAAGGGTTCCACTGTATATAAAACAAATCCACCATCAAAGTCAACAGGTTAAGTCGTTAACCATATAATCTTCTGTAGCCAGTCAGTCTCACTCTCACCATGGTCTCACTTTAAACAATAGTCACTTTAATATTTAGTATGGGGAAACTGTTAATTCCCAATCGCACTGTGCGTTTGCAGCAGTTTTTGCATCTTCACCTGTTGCTACATGTAACTGTTACATAATTCACATACTAAATCCTTGATAAATGTACACAAAACTTTGGGTAGATAATTATGTGAATGTGTGTGTGTGGAAGGGGTGGTGTGAGGGTGCCACCAATAAATTGACAACAAAATTCATGAGAGTAAAATAAATTACATACATGATACATACCACTTATAGAGCAGGCTCCAACCCCTTCCACAAATTATAATCAATGTACACAAACACATGCACACCACACACACACACACACACACACACATACATACAGACATCCGCATCATATTATGATTATCACACATGCACACACATACCAAACCCAATCACCATCCTTTATGCTGTATGCACAGTATAATGCAGTCGGGCATTTCCAAGCAAACATTGACATAACAACTGATTTGTCAAATTCGTTGTACCATAACAAATTTGGTATCAAATGAAAGCTAAAAGATTGAACTTTCCAAAAATGTATTTTGTTTAAAAAAAAAAAAATTGTAAACTATTATTTTATTGTTAATATATAGCATAAATTAATTTTCAGTTATTTTCACAAAACATTCAATTAAATATTAAGCATAAAAGAACTGCGAAAAGGAGTTTTCATAAAATTTTATTTCAGTGTTGATAGGATCATTGCTTCAATTTTTCAGATAAATATCAATTTCGTCATTTTCGCTCTTCGTTCCGCTTCAGTGACTGTCTCATTTACAATCATTAATATGTCACGGCGTTACACTAAAAACATATATTTTTAATATTTCTGGAAAAATATGAATGGGAATGAAATAATTTTTTTTTTCTCTGTATTAGCCCATAGGGCTATAATATGCATGCTGAATAGCAGCATTATCTTTTACCACTTATTAATATAATCAATATCAATTTGGTCACGGCGTTACGTGTTGTGTAACGCCGTGACGCTACCTACTGGATTCCCATTGACATAACACAGTAGACATAATCAAATAGTGTAAGATATTTTTTGTAGGTATGCTTGGGCATTGCTCATGCTATAATTATATGAATAGGGTCAGTTGATAATGTTTCCATCTCAAAGTTACCCGAGTCATGTATGTGTATGGGTTGTATGTCCGTCTGTCTGTATATGCATCTGTACATCAGTGTTCTTTTTTTTGCAATATCTCAAGAATCGTTGGATGGATTTCGTTCAAACTTTGTACAATCCATGTATTTAGAGGTACGGATTATTGGATATGATTTTGGTCCATGAGGTCAAAGGTCAAAGGTCACATAGCTAACAAATATTCAAAAATTATATTATTATCAAGATAGTTTGAGAATCCTTGAAGGATAACATAATAATACTGGTATGCGTCCAGTGAAGTATATGACCTGATTAGGGAATGGGGTCATGGGAGGTCATAGGTCAACAGGTCAAAATATTGTTGTTGTTTTTTGTTCTCACAATTAAGTTCCAGAATCAAGTACATAGGTAAAATACAATTTTCTGAAACTGTTTGGGGCACAGGTCAAAGGTCACTCGGATAATTACCAATTCAAAAACAAACATTTACTAACTCTGAAATCATGTTACATGAAACAAATCACTTGCAAATATGCACTGTGCAGACCGAAAATTAAACATTTGTATGTTATTTTGAGAAACAAGGTCAAAGGTCAGATGTCAAAGGTCTCATATTTCATTGTTACATTTAAGTATGTATTTTGGTTTTAATATTTGATGGTTCCATTAACTAACTTCTGAAATAGATAAGAATTTCAATTATGTCCTAAAAGATTTTTTGATCAATAGAGGGCGCTGTGCTGCAAATTTGTGTCATGCGGATGATCATTTAATAGCATCTTGGTTATATCACCCATTCATCTAGTTCTTTATTGATTCTGGATCACTACATTAAAATTATATATTATTCATCTCTTTAATATCTCCCATATAACATGTACAATTCAGAGGTCACGGCGTTACAGTCACGGCGTTACAGTGCATAGATACAATTTTATGATATCATATTTACTATGAGCATTGGATTTTTTCTACATTTTTATTTGGATGTTCTAGCTTGATGTCTAGTACAAAGAATCAATGTGACAAAATTGCAAAATGTTCCTGTAGTTCACAGAGTTTACTTAGTTTCTTAGCATGTAAGAAACCCATGTCTTTTTGCCGTCACGGCGTTACGGCAGATATTGATATTCATAATTAATAATTTATTGGGAATTTTGGTTTTCTTGCCTATTGTAAATTATTGGTAGGATAGTGGTTACAGATGCATATCAAAAGTTGGTTCTAGATATTTAGACTTTATGAGTTATTTGGACTTTCATTGTGAGAAACACCCTCTGACCGTCACGGCGTTTGCTTGGAATTGCCCAGTCACACAAACACACTCAAATCTAATCAAGACTATCTTGCACAAGTTCACACAAGCACAAACAGAAACACACACACATGCATGCACACACACACACACACACACACACACATTCTGCATGTTACTTACACACAAATACATACACATACAAACAAACAAGTACACAAACACAATTTCCACAATCTCACACATGTTTCATACTTTCATATTGAACAAAATGTTTTGATGCAACAAGTTGATAATTTCCCCACTTTTATTGGAGATTCAAATAAGCATGTCACAAAACAAGTTTCCTAAATTATGTTTATGGTGTATGTACTTACATGTAGATAGTAAGATATAGTGACTGATAAATCACTTTAAACAATATTACTGTACTTTAAAATACCACTTAAATGCATGTTTAGTAATATACACTTTCTTTCTGACAAAAAGTTAAAAGAATATTGGGACAGCTTGATATAAGAGCTACACTCACCTCTTGTTAAAGGTATGATTTCAGTTAAATGTTTACAAATTATAACATCCATTGTATGTCAAACAAACGTTGAATATAATATTATAAATGCAGTTTCCATTTGAACCACTCTTAATGTATACACTGTCGCTTGTGTATCTTCTAGTATTACTCTATCACAAATGTTGCATGTCTTCAATTAACCACCAAGACTAAATTATGGTATAATTTCCTGTCAAGTAGACATGCTCTTATCTAAATGAGTTAAATGTATACATGCACAGTCACTAAATTGTTATCACATACAGTACTACTAAATGTACATGTAATGGTGCTTCAAACTGAAACAGAATACAAGGAACACAAGACACAGCAAAACATCCCAGTTTGTTGACAAAATGTCCCCACTAGAATAGCAATTTACTTCAAAGCAGTTTCAGTTGTCACAGAACCTTTGTACATGTACATGACTTGTAACATTTTTTATCAAGAATGCTATTGGAAGCATTACTGTAATAATGAAAACAAATGGACAGCAATACAGAACAGTCAAACGTGTGACTATGTAGTGACCACCAAGGGGAAACAAGCAAAGTGGCCACTGTAGACAGGTGGACCTCTGTAGACAGGTTTCATAACACTGTTTTTTCTCTGCAGAGGAACACTTTGGTGGCCATTATCTACAGTAGGCATATTGGCTGCTATAGACAGGTGGCCACTAAGACAGGTTTGACTATATTATGATGTTGAAATGTCTTTAAACAGTGGCACAGCAGAGGGGGTGCCCCCCCCCCCCCCCACCCCCCTCATTTGGCAAAAAGAATATTCATATCTATCTATCTAGGGTAAATTTGTTTAAATACGGTACAGTATTACAGTGTGCCCCCAATAATGTGCGTACCCTCTCTCTAAAGGTCACTATAATTATG
This sequence comes from Echinarachnius parma, assembly GCA_037951105.1. Taxonomy (NCBI): domain Eukaryota; kingdom Metazoa; phylum Echinodermata; class Echinoidea; order Clypeasteroida; family Echinarachniidae; genus Echinarachnius; species Echinarachnius parma. The sequence continues at coordinate 6,122 of JBAMJV010014386.1, forward strand.
AGTGACTGCATGTATCTGAAGTTCTAATTCAAAGGATACGATTAAAAACATACCAGCACTTCGCAAAATGAAAATTCTGAAGGTAAACAGGTGGATGTCATTTAAAAATAGCACATGTCAAAATAAAAACTTCACCATGGAAAAGGTCAATGCTTCATTACCCTTGCCATTTTGAACATCATGTACGTAATATCTATTCAATACAAATCAGATCGAGTTGGAAAACAAAAATAATGAAAAACAAAATATATCCTGCAAAACAAAAGCATATAAACATGAGTTCATGATTATTGTGCAACAAGCCTCCACACTAACATTTCTCTACTGGCTCGTTCGGGCAAACAGAATCATAACTTTTAAATTTGTACTTGCCCGAAAAGAAAATGTACATGCCAGCTTACTTCTAGATGAGTTTTACACGTTAAGAATTACATTATTCTCTCCTAGCTGACCAATAATTTAGTTGCCCAGTTGGTTAACCATACAGGCCATTTATGAAATTTTACTTGCCCAACACGAATTTGTACTTGCCCCGGGCGAGAGGGCACGTGCTAGTGTTGAGCCCTGTTGTACAATCATACCTGCTAGTTTACCCGTGCAGGGGCAAAGCACTGGGATTGGTGGGGGGAGGGGGGGGGGGGGGGAGGGGGGGGGGGGGCATGAGTAACCTTTCCCAGAACAGTCCATGGCCCATTGCAGAAAGAGATCGGAAAGAGATACAATCGATTGTAAGCTACAATTAAGTGTAAGTCAGAACATTTCCGCATTTAGAACAAATGATGAGACTTCAATTAATTGCAACTTACAATCGATTGTATCTCTTTCTGCAATGGGGCCATTGTCATTGTGGAAGCTAGCTGCCTGCAGTTTAGCAACCACCACTAAATCAAGATTCCTTGTGCCTCTTCATTACTCAATTGTATACAACTCATGATGACCCCCAATGCCCCAACTGTAATACATCCTAGCTTTACCACTGCTCATACCAAATCAAACAGCTTTCAAGATTGACATTCACTTGATTTATCTCTTCTAGTGCCAACATCTTGAAAAATCCCATGAAGGAACTTGTTCTCAATACAATATTTGTTTTCTTCAAAACTGCTTGTCCAACACAAACACTGATGTTCCATTTGATCCAGAATCTAATCTAGCCAATACCAGACAATTTGTATACCCTATACAAAAACATTTATAAAGGTAATTATATAAATTCTCTACATTTGCACCTTTATCATTAAAAATGATATTTAAGAACCTATTTTGGTTGTTAAATTATACAATAGAACTAGTCTAGTTCACTCTAGACATCCACAGGCAAGAAATATCAAAATAAATATGCTGTAAAAATAAAAGTTATTTGGAATTAAATTTCCTTTAAAATATGATGACAGTACTTATTAACAACAAAACACAGACTTTCTAGCTGTTATCAGTTGCAAAGCCTACACATTAAAAATGATAAATAAACATGTTTAGAATTTCTCATCAAACCCATAACGCCAAAGTGGCAATTTTACAATCTTGAGCAAAGTCCTTGTTTTCCAGTGATAACATCAATATAATGTGCTGAAACAGCAATCTCATAGTCCATTATGAAGGAAAGAAAATACCAAAATTCAGACTGGTCCCCAAAATACTCAGCTAGAGTCGGTTGCACGTCATGCAGAAATCAAATCATCTTGTATGGGTTAATACAGTGGAACCTCTTTATAACAAATTCTGTTATAACGAGGTACCTGATATAGCGAGGCTATTCCACAGGTCCATGTTCTATTATTTTATTGTTGTTATGCCCTGATACAACATATCTGATATAACAAGGTAAATTCAATGGGCCCAAAGTGCTTATTATAATAAGGTTTCACTGTAGCGGTCATGGCATGCATTCTGTATACAGTATTGATAAAGGTGTTTAATAACTTGACAAACTAAAAATCAATCTACACTTGGTATATATTTGCAAATCACTTGTCCATACAATAGCTTTACCTATAGACCCGTTTCAGATGATTTCAATAAGTTTCTCAAAAATTGCTCTAAATTAGCACAGGCGCACTGGCACGTGCCAGGAAAAAAATTAGCTACGGAGCCACCAAATATAACAGAATTTGTTTTTGTTTCTTTTTTTGGGGTGCCACTAAAATATGACAAATCTTTTTTTACTTGCCCGACTGGGCCACAAGGCAGAAAAGTTCATTTCTATCATTGTACAATTCTATTAATTACCCTCTACCTAAACATCTAAGCTTTCGGGAAAGATCTCTGTAATACTTGTAGAGCTATTCTAATTTCAAAATGTGAGTACAAATTTAAGCTAGAACTTCATTTTCTGGACATACAAAATATGATGGTCTTTGAAAAAATGGAATTCTGCAAGTGCTTGAAGCTTGAATGCTAAGAACAAATATTACAAAAAGGCATGAGAAATAAGATATTTTTATCAATCAATTGAATCTGTACAAACTTCCGTTGTTCAATCATGAAAAGGTCTCAAGGGTGGATTTTTCAATGAACTTGTAAGGGATGGAGCAGGGCACAAAACATGTGTACTGTTTCCTCCTGGTCCCATTGGATAGCTAAACAATGCAAAATTAGTCCTTTTTTTTCATGTTCAAGTTATTTTTTTCAAGTAAACTTTGTCAAGAAAAATGTAACAGTTCACCAAAGTCAAACATTCTTTTGTGAAAACCACTTTTTTAAAGGAGAAATCGAATATTGAATAATAATTTGTTTTTTCTTAGTCTTGAAGGTCTTGAAGAAATCATGAATGTACATTATTTTTGTTTTCAAACATAATTTCTTATAATGCATTTCCCTTTCAAGTATCACAAACGAACAAAAAACATTCAAGGTCATAATTTAGTATACGGTAAACTGTGACTAAAACACAGATTTCATCTTTGATGAAAAAAGCAGAGGAACTGTCATATTTACATGCTAGTATATATATCACAACTATTATATAAAAAATAAAGAGTAAGAAAAAAGACAATCTACCATTTTAAGAAAATATAACTCCGTATCAGGCTCTAGAGAGTTCATATCGGTCTTTGCTTCACCTTAACATACATTAATCTGTTGCACAGAGTTGGCATGAACCTCATAGCTACTCATTGGTTTTACAAAGTGGAAGTCGGGCACGCCACAATGGGGGCACTGTATACTGCGCGAGTACTCGCTGAAGAAATGTGTGCCTCGCGTGGGGTCGATGACCGGCTTGCCACATCGCTTGCATCCTGCACGTCCAGGGCAGCATGGCGACGCGGCGAAGATGTCGTAGGAGTAGAGTGTACCGAGCTGGTGATGGCTGCCATCCCAGCGTGACTTGCATATACGGCAGACGATGCGCTGCACGCCCTCTAGACACTGCATGCACACAGCATTGAGGTACTGTGTGCCCTGTATACCCATCTGCACCTGAAGGCTCTTGGCACTCCCGTCACCCTGTCGCTGCGGGGTCAGGTAGAACGTGCCGTCAATCAACGGGTAGCGGTCGAACACGGGCAGCTTGCGCGAGCAGAGGGAACATGGAATGATGCGTGTGGCATGCACGTTCAGGGTCGCGAAGATGAACGAGCGGATCTCCTCTGCCTCAGGCTGGCTATCCTCCTCCATCTTGATGTGGTAGGAGTTGAGCTTGTGCGCCGGTAGCACCTGGTAGAAAGCAGACAGATCCATCCGGGGTAGAAACCCACGATTCCCCGTCCCGCCGCTGGCTGTGCTCCCCTGCGGCATCGTTTCAGCTGGGTTCCAGTAGGCATTGCTGAAGAAATTGGCGTTGCAGGCTTGCATGTTGGCTGCTCGCTCACTCTGAGCTCTGAAGTCGGGTCCAGGTCCAGGCCCAGGGCCAGGGGGGCCATGGTGGAACTGCGATGACCTGTTGCCTGGAGGAGGGGGTGGCTGTCTGCCCCCTTGTCCCTGGTGATGGGGGCCACCCATCTGCTGGCCGTGTGCATGATAGTCATGATGCGCCCCTGGATATTGTTGCTGCATTGATGGCGGTGTGCCGTAGTGATGTGAAGGGTTCTGATTCTTATTGCCACCACTGCTGCTGCGTTGGCGTTTCCATTGGTCGTGGCCCTGGCCTTGACTTTGGGCCTGGGCTTGCATCATGCTGGCTTGGGCCTTGCTTGGTGATGAGCTCGTCACTGACGTTACACTGCTACTTATCACACTTGTGGTGGTGGTGGTAGAGCTAGAGCTTGAACATGGAGATGAGGGAGTTGGGCTAGTAGAACTAGAAGTGGCAGGTGGCGATGTCGAAGCTGCTGAAACACAAACAGTCAAAGGTGGGGCATTCACTTTAGGACTCTTGCTCGGTTGGTACACACTCGGACTTGATGGTGGAGTGTGGTTGCTCTCAGTGGAGGTGGTAGAAGATGCAGAAGCATGTCTGATTCTCCCGTGACCATTTCCTCCTGCTGCAGCTCCATGGCCATTGCCATTCCCGTGTCCATTTCCATGACCACCATTACCATTTCCGTTCCCGTTCCCCGAGCTTATCGAATTTGCCCGCCCGATGGTCGGCTTCTCGCTCGACTTCTTTCTGCGGCGATGTCTTCGTTGTTGTGCGTTCTCTGCAGCCGCTCCCTCGGGGAGCTTCGGCGGTAGCCACTCGAGGTCCTTCCGTAGATGCCCCTTGCTGCATTTGCACGAGCACGCCTTCCACGCTAAATCATAGCCCTTCTTCGTCCACAGATTCTGCCGTCGCTGCTTCTCCGACCAGCTGCGCGCTCGACCAGACGATCGTAAATACGTCAGAACTTCATCCTCCCAAGTCTCGAAACATGTTTTGTGCATAAAGTCGCCATATGTACATTCTGGGTTGTTGCAGACGACTTTCTGGCAATCGTCGGGGTCGTCTATATGCACGCTCTCCCCCTCGCCACAGCCTAACGGCACACAACATGGCTGCTCGTGTTCATTGTTGTTTACTTCACCTTCCCCTCCTTCGACATGCGTTTCCAGCTGTTCCGCAACTTGTTGTCGAAATTGGTCAGCCCTGTGCTGCTTATCGTCACGAAGATACGGCATGGTTTCAGTCTAAATTGTCACTAACATGACGATAATCACATCTTGTATAATGTCACAAGATCGCAATGATATTCCAGAAGTAAATCCGCGGATTTTCATCTATTTTACGATGTAAACAATCCCACATGAGCCAAGGCCCATGCTTTGATCCGTTTGTTTTGATCCGTGTTTTCTTCGTGGTGGGGGCGTGTCGCGGTGCCCGGATAGCTAATTAACATCTATGAATCAGATAATGTGATTGGTTACGTTACGTCCGCCTTGCCGTATTACGCTGCACGATTGGTCCAAAATGATGTAACCGTAAATTTGCATAGAGCTGCATATAAACAACTGGCTTCAAGAAATACTTCATCTGCCTATCTCGTAGCTTCGGTTTTGCGCACGAGCCGTTGCGCACGAGCCGTAGATCGCGCGCCGCATTTCGTACACTGTTTTGTTTTTACGAGACAGGTTTATCATAACTGGGTCAAAATTGATAGGGATCGTCTTGAAAGTGTTCTTCTTACAGGCTCGCTTTTTCGTTTGATAAGTAAACATCATAGATTTTGAAAAACCATAAAGTAATTATACACATTCATGGAGAAATTGTGAGGATGTTTTTAATCAAAGTAAAACAAGTGGGATGAACTTATTCAGTGAAAAAGAGAAATGTATACAGTATGAAGTCTAAACAAAAGCTAGAACTAAATAACACATGCCCACTCCGTCAGAACACAACTCAAATTTGCCAAAATCAATACAAAAATAAATAAATAAATAAAGGGGGATTCTTCTACTTCAAATAAAGAAATACATAAGACGCGCCCCAATAATTCAGGTACCATTATAACTAACATCACAAACATCACATATTTTGGACAAAATCATTATTCTTCGGACAGACAGGTTTGTAATGGCTTTTTTCTTATCAGAAGAAAGATAGGAATGATAAATGTTCGGAAATGACGCCCCCCCCCCCCCCCCCCCCTCAAACTCGTTAAGTACTATACCTTGTAATACACATTCAATCTGTCCAAGTGGAAGTGGCCACCAACAATGATTCCTTGCAGATAACAAATTCTTTTTTTGTGTGTGTGTTACAATATTTGTTTAGATATTATCAATGAACCTGTCTCTAGAGGTCACCTTGTGTTCAGCATTGTTTAGGTATTATCAATGAACCTGTCTCTAGAGGTCACCTTGTGTACAGCGCCCATTTTTCTTGTTTCCCATCAGGTGGTTACTATGCACAGGTTCAAGTGTATCTCTATCTGATATACAACTCAATGCAGCCCCATTATTACATAATTATTTTCAATGATTGAACATATATTTTAGTCAGTTTCCTCTATGTTTGAATATAATTATTTTCAGGTGATGAGTTGCATGTATTAGCTAGCCAGAAGAAAAAAAAACGATTCTAAGTAGGATTTATTTTATAAATCTGAGAGCCAGATGCAGTCTCAGTAAAACAATCGTCGGAAAAGAGACTGACCCAGGGTGAAATTCCCATTGACTTATATTACCAATTGAATTAAATTGGTATTCAGAATTACCAATTGAAAATTACCAATTAAAAATTACCAATTGAAATCAATTGGTAATCGAAGTATATGGAAAATGGAACGATTACCAATTGAAATCAATGGGTACCCATGCCAATGGGTACCAACTGAATTCAGTTTCAATGGGTACCCATTGAATCCAATGGGTACCCATTGAATTCAATGGGTACCAATTAAAATTTTAACTGGAATTTCGTCCTGGGGATGCATTTATTAATGCAACATACTATACATAAATCCATCTTTATCTACATACAAAAGACACTCAACCAATTGAACATCCACAAACGCACACATAATTATACACACATCACATGCCAACAAATCAGTGGTATCTTCTCCATTTTCTCTTTTCTTTTCTTTCTTTCTTTTCTCTCTTCATTTTCTCCAAGACTTCAACAATCTTCACTATACATGTATTGACTTCAGTAAACTGTATACAGACATTTACAAGCATATTTTGTTTCAATTTTATTTTTTCATGAATATATATTTTCAGCTAGTATATTTTTTTTCAAAGTTGACAAAATACATTTACAATCACATATTAAGGAAACCTTGTACTGCTTTTAATATAGCAATCAAATAAATAATTCAAAATGTTAGTCATATAGCAACTGCATCATCAGTTTTCTTGCCTTTTCACTATATACATACTTCTACTGTACATTACTTGTTTGTAAACCATATATGTCATGATAAAAGAATATAACTTGCCTTGATTTTGAGGAATAAATGCTAAAAATGATGGGACATAATATACAATTCTTCTTCTTCTTCTTCTGGTTAATCTGCCTCCTTCAATCCTGAAGATTCTTGCAGATACAAGCAGTTTAATGTTATTCTACCAAGTTATAACCATAACCTGCCAGGGGGTTGTTGCATAAAGAGTTGCGATAAATCGCAAGTCGATTTGAGCCAATCAGATTTGCGCATTTAGGCACGTTTTCCGACTTGCGATTAATCGCAACGGTTTATACAGCACCCCCAGGTCCCCATTCACTGCACCTGGATTGAGTGCAGCAAGGTAAATTAAAGGTTTTGCTAAAGGTCATAAATGCCGGTGTGACAGGGATAAGTGTCCAAGTGTCCAGAACAAAATAAATCGAGGGATATCCGTCCACATCGCTCCATATATGCGTGTGTAGCGTGTGTGTCACGTGTAAAAGCAATGGTCCGTGGCAAATTCGTTCAATTTGTGTAAATTCAAGTTCAGTTAATTTAGTTACCACGCAAAAACATTAACATTGTATGAGTGACGTAAGTGTGACGTCATGTATGAGTTAGTGTGTGGTATGTGTAAATGACTGTTTGTTTGATTGTCCCTCTGTCTGTGTGTATGTCTGTCATGGGCGTCGATCTGTAATTGATACCCATTCATCAGGGGGGGATGACCTATTCATTCATCCCCCCCTTAATGAATAGGTATTACGTAACTATCGACGCCCATGATGTCTGTTTGTCTGTGTTTGAAAGTGTATGTGTGTGTCCGCATGTATGAAGGCTAGGATGCGGACAAAAATAGGATTTTAAAACTGTCCAAATGATGTCTATGCCAGTTATCCCTTGCTGGACACTTATAACGTTATGAACCAGAGCACTATAACACTGATTGCCTATTGACATCAAATTCATTCGGATGGGCATATCTCAGCCAGAGCACTATAACACTGATTGCCTATTGACATCAAATTCATTCGGATGGGCATATCTCAGCCAATACTTAACATATTCAATTGATTTTCGGTATTTGGACATTATTTTTTATGCTCTTTAGGAACATGAAGTTTAAATTTGAAAATTCTAAAAATAGATTTTTATGACGTCATAGCTTCTGTACTCTATAGGGCCAACAAAGAAAAAAAAGTTAAACCCCGCCCACAAAAGAACTTTATTTTGAGCCCTGAATAATGAATCATACAATGCATAATGAAACTAGCAAACCATAATGCACTACATAATGCATGACAATCAATACAAACTCATTTTGTATCTTCACATGACCATACCATAACCATACTGACAAAAATGAAAATAATAAAATAACCAAAGCATACCTGCCAACATTTGAAATTCAGAAATCTGTACCCACTGCGGGGGTCTGGGAGAAAAACGCCCTCGTGAAATTATTCACGAGGGCTATTTTGGGGCTCACGGGGGCTCTTTTTTTTACATCGTTTTCACTGCTCAAGGGTCTAATAAATGATTATCATGATGTGATCTATCCGATTATGCCATGTTTGGTACGTTAAAGATGTAAAAAAAAAAAAAAAAATCAGAATTTAAGGTCCTAAAAATTCAAAAAATCAGAATATTCTGAATAAATCGGAAAAGTTGGCAGGTATGTCAAAGTAAAATGAACCCAAATCTTGGACTATACACCCCCTACAAAAACAACAACAAGCTTGCAGCATCCAAATGTCACGTGACTTGAATGGTCATGTGATTTTCTATCATTCTAACCAGCTGTCACATCCCATGGGTATCAAAGCTCATATTACATGTACATAAACAAAATCATTGTATAAAGCACTATTCATAATTATAATCTATTATTGTATTATTTAAATAGTTGCCTGCTATGCCTTTGTTGGATGTTTGGGCAAAAGTCAGCAATATATATCATTCTTATTACACTTAGATTATCCTTGAAAAATGACAGTCAGTCTAAAAGGCAAATTGTGTGCCCTTTTGATGCCAGGACCACTTTGACTATCCAGCTAACCCTAGTTTGAGTTAAAGGGGACCACCAGGCAAAGAACAACACATTATTTTATGTTTTGGTACCGTTGTGTGATATCAAATAGATACCCAAAATTTCATTTCCACCACTTACGGAACCACTGCTATTTACTGGTTCCATACAGGCCAACCATTTGCGAGTGCGCCAATGCTATTCACACGCACGTTTGTAAACAATAGATTCTCGGGCGATTCGTTCGCTCTGCACACGTTGCAATTCACCGCACACATAGCAGTCTGCGTAATTCAGACCGCATGAACACATGCCTTAGAATGGTGATGTGTTTCCAATTTTTTTTTTTTTTCTGGAAACATATTTTTGTGAACTTGTTGATGGAATGGAATACTAAAGATGTTACCTTTCTTTAATAAGAATATTATTTTTGGGTGGTGGTACCCTTTAAAAGGACCACTTATTGCTTCCCAATCCCAACCATAACATATACTAACTTGCAACTAAGCTAGCAGAGTTCCATGAATATGGGTCCAGGGCCATTATTTATAAAACTCTGCTACCTTAGTTCCATGCTAAGTGTATTTCAAATGATAAAGTTTAGTGAGCAAGAAAATGTTTTCCTAGTAGCCAACTAGCGTGAGCTTGCTGAGCCTTATGAACCCTCTTAATTAACCCCAGTTAGAAACTACAAATATCATGTGTTTAATTCTTACCATGCCATCCAAAATAGACTTAACATGCAACTAAGCTAGCAGGGTTTCATAAATATGGGTCCTGATTGCCAAATTACTAACAACAGTATCAACAATAATGATAACTACTGAACATATTTTTAATTATTTAGAAGTGAAGTTTGAAATGAAAGGGAACAGTCAATTGTACCTCACATACTATGTATTAACTCTATAAGATATCTGTTATTTTGAATGGAACAAGACAATTTGAGTTAGTTCTGACATTAAACATCTTATATTAACTGACTTTTTCCTCTAGCATTTGGTTTAAAAAGGACTTTGATGGTCCTTGGAGTCTAAAGATGGTACTCACTGGCTTCATCTCTCCAGGGCAGTGCCTCATCAAGTGAATATCATCAAGCAATTGTTGACCTAATTTTCTAGCTTCTGTGTGTAAAAAAAGGGAATTCCATATTTGTTTTTCTTCAGTCTCAAGATGGCACCCGTATGGATTCAACTCTTAAGAGGACAATACCTTTTCCATTGATTTATATCTATGGTACCAGGGGGTGTTTCACAAAGATTATACGTTGGACTCAAACTCTAAGTTGGACCTAACAATTATGGAGACCCGTTAGTTTCTTTGTTAATTTGTTGAAACATTTCTATTGAAATGGCATAACGTTTGATAAAGTCAGTTATATTTGTTATTCTCAAGGAACCTTGAAATAATGTATATAATTTGTTGGTGGGAGTCTCAAATAGTGTACTTGTATTTTTTTGCTTTTGAATATGTTTTATTCTGAGGATACAAATGGCTTACCATAACTTAGAATTTGAGTTCAACTTAGGATCTTTGTGAAACACCCTGATCCTGATATCTATTCGTTGTTGACCTCATCTTCCAGCATCTGGTTGATCTCCCGTTCCCACTCTTCATTGGGCTCATCAGCTACCACCTCATAGTCCTGCACAAATATGAGGAGAGAGAAAAGAACAAATTAAAATAGAATTTAGAGCTGAAAAGTTGCAAAGTAACCAGTGCCTAGTGATCCAGTGAACTGGATTGGGCAACATTCCTTGATCCCGATACTTCTCACACACCAATTCACAGAGTTCATCAGATCACCTGGGAGGAAAGGAGGGAAAAGGGAGGGATCAGTGAACAAATACATGGGGGCTGCTAGAAATTCAAATGTGATCATGATAATGATATTAATGTTGAATGATGCAAAGTTTCAGCCACCAGAAGATCCATTTGGCCATGTTAAAGGTGCACCTGTAAAGTGTCAGATATTGCCCAAAATGACATTTGAGACTTCAATCCTGTACCAAAATCATTGTAAGATATGTCCGAATGATGTGTGAGTTTCATTGAAAAAGAACACTGCTTTCCAGGTTAAAAAAGAAAAAATATGCGTCAGCTTTTACAACGGACGTTTATGAGGTTTATGACCGTTCATTAACGCTTTTGAGCTGAATGATAGATATCGTCATACTAAAGGGGCATTTGTAAAAATCTAACCCTATTTTATTATTCTGTTACCATAAGCTAAACAACACGGTAGAAGAGAAACGAGGAAGCTCCAAGTAATTTTCGTGGAGTTAGACACTTTACAGGCATCCCTTTAAGTCGTGAAAAGGTTGCCATGAAGGCCATCAGAAAAAATACTTAAGTCATCCATTAACTTCTTAATATTTAACCCAAATCACTTGGAGCTTACTCACTTCTCACCTACCTTGTTGTTTGGCTTAACAGAGGAATGAAATGGATTTTTGAATTTTCAAATGTCTCCCTATTTATTGAGATATTTAACTTTACTTAAGATGGAATTTGAAAGCTTCTATGGACGCTTTAGACCGTAGTCAAGAGTATCCGATTTTGGATACCCAATCATTCATAGTATCCGAATTAGAAAAACTTCACTTCAACGATCTGGATAAAATCAGACATTGATTTTCTCTGTTTTCACTAGGTAAACATGATTCTTTTTTTAATGAAAATCTCACATATCATTCTCAAGAATCTTATAATGAAATTGGTATATATGAGTGAAGTCTTAAATATAACTTAGGGGAAAAATATGTACAGTTAATGGATCACTTTAATGGCAAGCCCTAAAAACGGAGCAGCCTTATCAATTCTGAAACTTATTCATATTTATTTCCTCTTTATCTTCTCTTGGCAAAAAGTAATTGAGTCCTGTTGAGCAATGCAATCACTTAACACTCTTCAATCCAAGACAGTTTGGTTTGAACATTGGCAAGACTGCCATCACATGCACAACAATCTTCTGCACCAGTCTTACACCTGTTACCACATAACCACAAGGCCCCTCCCTGGCCAATTACCTGCCAAGATGAGGGTGCCTTGTTCTTATCTCCTTGAGTACTACTTGATTGATCTTATTTCTTTTTGTTTACTTTGGTAAAATCTTTGTTTTAGCCATCATATCGAGAGATGATTATTTTGCCCGCCCGGATGTGCCACTAGCAAAAGAATTAAATGTGGAGCCCTGCATAATGCATAATGTTCAAAATTATTTTGAGTGTGTGTCCATACATCCTAACTTGTTGTGCTGTGGAGGTCATTGAACACGTAACATTTTAAAGCCCCCAACCCATTTTTGCACAGTATGCTCTTTGCACAACCACCATAGATAAGTTGCTAGATCCTCCCCCCCCCCCCCCCCCCCCCCCCCCCCCCCCCCCCTTATTCGCACTACCAAACAAGATGCTGCTTTGGCTGCTTGGCAATTTAAAGGAAGTGTTACTTCAATTTATGTTGAAAATAAATGCATTAAATACAAAATAATCAAAATCAAAATTACCTTATTCCAAGGTCTACCCCACCCCCCCCCCCCCCCTCCCACTTTGGACATTCTGGTGCCTCCATTGCCTGTCCAAACAGCAATTATCTACACCCCTGCACCTGTTGCCAAACCCCCTCCCCTGCCAAAACTAAGTCGAGGGTGAGATATTCTTTGATTCTTACCTACAGGAACCTGGTAGGCTATGTACAAACTACAAAGTCTGTGGGCATATCAGAATCTCAAAGGGAACAGGTAGAGGATAGTGTAGTCAGGTGGGAGTGAAAAGGGCATTAAGTACATTTTTGTCTACTTTAAGTTCTGCATACCAACTTGTGGGTCAGAGACTATTCTATGTGATGCCAAATTTTGAGATACAGTGGAACCTCTTTATAACAAACTCTGTTATAACAAGGCTTTTTCACAAGTATTTTATTATTTTTAGAACCTGATACGAGATATCTGATATAACACAGTAAATTCAATGGGCCCGAGGTGCTCATTATAACAAGGTTTTACTGTAATAATTATTTAAATTTGAAGAATATTAATTTTAAAAAAAATAGAAACAGTGGTCAATTGGATGTCTACAAGGCTCCAATACGTCAAACATGATCATCTCCAAACTACAAAAAGTGACTTAGCGCCCTTTTATTTCTCAACCGACCACACGTAACCTTTTACTAGTATCTGAACTGTCTCTACATAGTCTCTGACACTTATTGACAACCTGCCAACAACAGGGATAACGTGATAGGATGTTTTCCATTTGCGGAGGAAACTTCCAACTTCTGTACAGGAAGAAGAGCGCAGGAAGGAGCATATTTGATACCGTTTTGTTGGCCTGGGATGGGTATAATTTATCAAACTACCTATATAGAAGTTAGGTTTGATTGAGGGGGTGGGGGGGGGGGGGGGGGGAGGGTGAAGGGTTGAGGGTGTAAGGGGGCGGGTAAAACCTGTTCCCTTCTAGATTTTACAGAGTTAATTCCTGTGGCAATGGTTTAAGAAAGTCACTTCAAGTGCCCGGGAAAAAGTATATTTGATATAATTTTGTTGGCCTAGGATATGGGTAAAATGCATAAAATCACCATAATCAGGATTAGGTGAAGTAAGAAGGGGGGGGGGGGCCCGACAGGCCGACACCAATTTTTACTTGCCCCGGGTAAGCAGGCTAGTGCTAGTGTCGAGCTCTGCCTATACGATTTTATAATATCTATATATAGTTAATACAGGACCCAACAGGTTCCGTAAGCAACAACAAATACTTCAGGGTTCTCTTGAAACCTACCAAGTGCACAGTAAAGGGCATTTTCAATATCATTTTGTTAGCCATGGATGGGTATACTTTAATGAATAAATCTACATTTCAGGAAGGGGGCGGGGCATGTTTCAACAGTCAATTCAGGTTTCTCTGGAAACCTAAGAAGTGCACAGGAAGGAGCATATTTGATTTGATTTTGTTGGCATAGGATGGGAATAATACATGTATATCAAGATTAGGTGTGGTAGGAGGAGGGGGGAGGAGTGAATTAAAATAGGCCCTAAGAAGTGCACAGTAAGG